>JASANE010015251.1:0-49086 GCA_030248225.1 Trileptium ribeirensis
ACCCTTGAGGTTACGATAGCCGGGGTCGTATGGGCATGGTGTTAGGAAGTTGCGCCATGCAGCTGCGTCACCGGTTATTACAGAATCACAAGGAAATACCACAAGGAATAAATGACGCCTTATACTAGGAAAATAAATATGGTTTTAGATCTTACGAGCACCGTTGATAGACTCTGTGACGGTAGCTGGAAAAATTCTGTCATCCTCAAGCAGAGTTGCTTTGTACCGTTCTCAACACACAAGACAAAAAGACATTCTTAAACATAATGAACTGTACAATCAAATCATCCGAAATATGATAGCCAAGCGATTCAATTAAAATAGCTGGGCGAAATTTCATTTAAACGAAATTTATATTGCTGCTTCATTAACCCATTCGTTGGTATATTGCCGCATTTGTCGCAGTGGACACTGTGCGGCGAGTTAATTGCGAGTTTATCGTTCGGCATGCGTTTGCACGAGCGTTTTTATCTTTTCGCGTTGTGAGGTTCCTTAAGGAGCCGAGTAACAGCTTCTAAAGAACGTAGTGGCTAACGTATAACACTTCCATCCTAGGAATCTATGTTTAATCCGCGGTCGGAGCAAAAGTTTGTTTAAGATAACTGCGCTTTGGTTTAAGAAGGAAACGGTTAAAGCTATGAGAAAGAAATATGAGAAAATTGTTCACATTGTCAACAAACTAGTCAGTAATATAAATATGAAGCCAATCAGGGCACGGAAGTGTATTACTAGAACTAATGATCCGGGATGTTATATATTTCATGACATATGTAAGCCATGAAATGCCAGAACTATATAAATTGCGTTTGTATGAATACACAAGTTATATCTGCCAAACCATGTTAACTATTACGCTTTCAAATTGCTGAAACATAGTGAAGCTCACCGTGTATAAACTAAATATACATTGTGTACTTTTCAAATTATGAGCGAATTTTTGTTCTAGCTTAAAAATTCAACGAAGTTAGCTTTGGATATTTGGTCCGAGCAGCAAGAAAGTACTTAGAGAAAAAGCAGTGGATTACAGAAAACAATTATCACCGCGGTAATACATTTAAACCAGTTTCTTCGCAAACATTTATTTTGACTCGAACCTGAGCATCAAGAAATCCGACATTATGCGATTCGGCGAATGATCGTTTTTCTTCATGAACTTTAAAAAGTACAATAAAGTTAACTTTGCCTCTATTGGTAAAGACATAGACTAACAAATAAAATAAAAAGAATATCTAACACATAAAATTATAGTAGGGAAGCATTTACATTAGTTTTTTCCGTAAAATTTTACCCTGACTCAAAGCTGAGCATGAAGACTACCGTCATTATGCGATTCGGCGAATGATCATTTCCGGTGTCAACTGCAAAAAATACAAAAACATTAACTTTGACTTTACTGCTTGAGGCAGAATCAGAAAAATTTAGTAAAAAGAATATCTAACACGGAACAATTATTATCCGAATACATTTTAATTAGTTTTTTCTCGTAAAATTTTACCCTGACTCGAAGCTGAGCATCAAGAGGACCGACATTATGCGATTCGGCAAATGATCGTTTTCCGGCATCAACTTCTTTACCCATTAACGCTTTAAAATGTGTTCGTAAATGACGCCGAATGAGCGATTTATGAGACGGTATTTGAAGCACATCAGCTAGCGTGTCCGCTGTGAATAAAGGTTCCAGGATCTAAAATATACTAATATCGCACACTGGATTTTAAATTTTTTAACAATAAAATTACAGGCTGCGACTGAGGTTATATACAAATACAATCTTATATCTGTTTGAAACAACTGTTTTTCTGTGTGTACAAGCACTAGGACGAAACATACCTAACGATAGAACACTGCGTGATTTTTCAACACAAGCCAATGACTAGTAACAAGTCAGAATTGGAAAATCCACACGATATTTCCAGGATTCGACAATTTCGTACATAGGACAAAAGTTCTTTCGGCAAACTGTAGCGTTTGACTACGGTCGTGAAAGCCATAGGCCGGCTGGTAAAGGGCCGGCCGTTGTGAGCCGTCCTCGTTACGTCCCAAGATTATCCAGGTAATTGGCCAACGGCAGGCTGTTAACAATTTTTGGAAGTTAACGGTGGCGAGAGCTGTTTGTCACCCATTATGGGCCATCGATCGGCCGGCCATGGTCTTTAACCTTACTGCTATATAGCAAGTATATAAACCAGACTAGTTAACATTTTTGATGTGATCGCCAATAACGAACATGTAATGAATTTTGTCGGTCTGTCTTCTAGTCATACTTTACTATATAACATATCTATTAATTTTTCAAATAAATATCCATCATTATTGAGTAATGGATCTCAAAGCAGATCAGCGCTTACCGCCATATATAGTACTGCCTCGTTATAGTCTTTGTACGTGTCGGGTTCGGCAATTTAGCCGTTACATTGTACACCTGTACAAAACCTTAATGTAAATCTAGCCAATTTTCAAACAAGCGTTGAACTATCCGTTACGAAAACTAAATTCGTGTCGCAATAAGAGAAACCGTTTGGTTGGAGCCCAAAATTAGCAAACTCTCGCTAAGCGAATTTACTGAGTGAGGTATAACATTTCTAAACGTAACAAATGTCCATTAGTAAAGTACAAATTGTAAAATTGGTATGCTGACACCTTACCAGCATTCCATTAAAGCTCTTGTTATACCTCATTGTGCTTTTATGGTTGGTACACACTTAAATGGACGCGACAAATTTTCACATTAAAAAATTTCTTTTTTAAATGACATATCGATTATTTTCGGTTAGTTTATAGACAAGTGACGGATTTGCTAACTTTTTCTTATTCGAAGATGTGTACATAGTCTTTGATTTTACTATCAGCTGCTGCGATGCCGTGGGATTACTTTTTCGTTGGCAGTTTATTGGAATATTTCTTGTCTAACGCTTACTACTTGTGCTCACAGTTAATATATGTCATGGATTTTGGTTTATAACTGTAATCTTCATTATGATTAAGTGATGGGTTGAGGAAAGCTGGTTTCAAACTGATGTATTACTGGTTACAGGACTTGTGCACGAGCATTGAAGTAATCTGACTTTCGTTGCAGTTCTAATGAGGATCATTTTAAATTTTTATACTATACTGCTGTATCGTTGAAATTTAAAAAGTTCAACTCTTGATGCATTAGTGCATCACATCATAGCTCAAACGCTATTCACGTCAGGTTCTTTGGTTCAAAAGACACGGGACTGGAAACAACACGGAAACCCACTGGGCGCAAAGAGGAATATAGTTAATATCTGCGCTACTGGTTGCGTTTGTTTTGCTATAAAGCTTAAAAAGAGATCATTATTTTTATAGTTCATAGCGATACTGGTGAATAAAATCCGATCAGTTGTATCGATCAAATTTTTATTTACTATACTTAATTCTAACTACGTGGCTACACTTTATTTTCGTGGATATTTGCCTTATCGTTTTCTTGTTTATATTTAGGAATGGTGTTAAAATAGTTAGAAATCTGAAATCCGGGACGTTGCAGTATTTATTTTGATATTAAAACATATAATCTATTAATGTTAAATTACCATGAGTGCGCCATGGATACCAGAGCACCGAAGGTTTGCAGTGTATTCGGTTAAATCAATACTTTGCAACCAATCGCCGACACAATGTTGAGTCCACGCTTGGATTTGAATAGGCGCAAAATCATTCTCGCCTGGAGTCTTAAACTTTACATAGCAAATTGTATAAACATCAATGGTTTTCAGACCATATATATTTTTCTGCGATGTATAGAAAGAAATTTCTTGCACAATTTTACGAAAAACAAATTTTAAAATAGTAATTCAGTTAATACCAGTTTCATATTAACCTTGGCTAACAACGGATACATCTTGATACTTAGTATAAAAAAATTCAACAAGCACAGAAGCGTTTGCTTTATCTAATCACAGAACAGTGCAACACCTATAGATTCTGAGAAACTGTTTATAACGAAGGGTGTATTTATATGCAACCTTGAAGTGGCGCAGTTAAGTATTTGTAAGATAGGATCTTTGGAATTCTAATTTTAGGTTAACAACGTTCGCTAGAAGTTTTCTATCTACTGTGCGTGTTACTTGTATATGCTGATGAAAATCACGTAAGACCACAGGATTATAATCATTGAATATTGGATTTTATAAGTCTTCGTAGCACAGCGGACACATAAAGGAAGAGTATGACACTTTCATGCACTCTAATGTAAGTCCTTGTTAGATGGTATTGACGTTTTCGGTCTTTACCCCTTATTTCTGGGCTTATGCGCTGATCACTTCAATTTTGCTAGTGACGGTGTATCACAGTCGGGCCCACAGTTTTAGGGGGGTCAATATGACTGATCACAGTTATCCAAGTGACCGGTTTAACCTGGAGCTTAGACATACTACCACAAAACTTGGTGTGTTCCAGCTACCTTTTCCCCCTAAGGCGCTGATCTAGGGTCTTTCCTAGAATCTCCCAAGCCTAAATTGGTAAATTGCGCGTATAGTTAACGTCCCAAAATATAAAGATAACTTGTCTTCATTGTTTAATTCTATATTTTTTATGCGAATTTATAATTTGGCCGGCATTTGTCTAATATTGTGTCACAATTCGTTTATTACTTCTACTTACTAATGTTAATTATACTTCATACTTCGTACTCCAACAACCACTTGCCATGAGCAGTCGCGATCGAGACGCCGGGCTATCGTGCGCTTCGGCTACTGCTAAGAGTAAGTCTAAGGCCAACCAAAGAGCCGATATCCCGAGCGTGGTTGTGCTAGTCGCCGAGCACATACTCGCTCTTTTGCTTTCAATGCAAGATTATGAACCAAACAGGTAGTTTCGGGAGAAATGGTTTCAATAACTGCAAAAATGCTGCAAACCTCATCAGGCGCCATGAGTCTAGTGTCTCATAACGAAATGCTATAACGGCGTTGCAAGTTCGAAAAGATGCAGGCCAGCGCGTGACACCTACCAACTGATTGTGACGAATAACATACAAACGATTTTCCGTAATGTGGCAGTTGTCCTCCGTAAATACCTTAGCCTAATGTAACAAACTGCTCTGGCGAACTGTAGTTTTCGAAGCTAAAGCTGGTGAAGGACGTGTTGCGCTCAAGAATGACGCAGGAGCGATTAAACATGTTGGTACTAATGAGCATCAAACACGAGATTCTGCGAAAAATAGACACGTTTGCGACTATAAATGACTTTGCATAACGCAAGTCCATGACACGGAATCTAGTATATTGGTAGACGGAACAACAGCCAGATGAAACTAGCGGTAACATTAACTGCATGGTACATTCTAACAATACACCTGATTGATAATCGAATATGTTTGACTCTAAATTTGCATATTTTTGTGGTTTTGACTTTCTCTCGTGTTATTTGATTAACAGGTTTGTTTGGACACCGAAAATTAAAAAAAATTGACTTTTCATTATTTTGATTACGAGCGGGAATTTTTCAGTTTGGTTGGAGTCTTGCGCTTTAAATGTCGCTACAGGTCTCGCACGAGCTAAATCCGACACTGGCTGGGATGTTTCATACTTTTCCTTATGCACTCTCGGTAGCAGGGATTGTAGGGATGTCATTATGTGTCAGGTTGAATTTTGGAATTTCGCTGGTATTTGGTACGCGATTTAATTTGTACAAGAATTTAACGAGTTTACATGAGACGAGCTACTGTAACTTCTTTTGATTTTTAAGACGTATGGAAACAATTCATTTTGGACATTTCAGGTGTTTGTTTTATTGGTGTATATCTTACGTCACGTAATACGTATGACCAATACGCCGTGGCATTTCCAAAAGACGACAGATACAAAAACTATTCAAAAGTTGAGAAGTGACACTGTGCACGAAACTAGATGCATTTTTCAATCTCGATGTAGTAAATGAAAAGATATATATGAACGATAACTTGCTATATCAATTTGAAAATTAACGGCACAGAAATTCATATTTTTAGCCATGTGCAACCATTCGCGGATGCAGCACTTTGAGAAATAGCGGCGCCCTTCAGTACAAACCACAGAAACGTGAAATATGCGGAAGAAAAAGTGTTTGCACTTTACCTTCTAAAGCATATTAAATGTTTCATTTATTAATAGGTTCAAATTGTTAGTCTCGTACGTTGTCGTCGAATCGCTGGTCAAACACGCCGACCAATCTGCAATGCGAGACTAGGTAGACGTCCACTCGACGCTTTGGAAATTATATACAACAGGGACATATATAAATATTATGTACGTTATTGTATATAGTAATATATATGACATATATGAACACCAGAAAAGAGCCTGCTGTTTAACTTTGCTGCACCCACAGAAAAAACTATATACAATTCAGCTTCTACGCAAGCATTTTGGAAGCCTATATAAACAAATGCAACAAACTTGTTGTTTTTGTTCCAATGGATGAGTGGATATGCACCTTTAATGTAAATGACAGAGCAAGGGTTCAACTCTGGACTTGGCACACTATCTTTCTGTTCTATTTTTTCTGTTATATAAGCAAGACATTATTAATAGCTGATGTATTGGTGGTGCCGCAAACCGCAATTTTCGTTAGAGCCGCCGAAATCCCAACTTACAAATACAAAACGGATTTGTTCAACTTGGGATGTGAAGAAACCAGTTTTCTTGGCAAACAGATGCGTTGAGGATATGTAATCGCATCGAAGAGTGCATCATTTACAGTTTTACAAGGGAATGGTTAACGCCGCTTACAGCGGTTTATTTTTGTGTTTGTAGCGAGATGGTTCTGCGAAACATGTGTTCAGTGACTTAGCTTACGAGCTACGAATCATAATGAGTATTCGGTGTTATCGAGATCATGGATTGGTTAGGTTTGTGAATCGTAGGTTTGACTTAGACATTCAATCCAATATTATTATTAAGTCAAAGTGACATAAATAAATACGATTTCTGTTTTGATGAAGAAGGCTTTTTTGTAATTGTGTCAGCAAATGTATGTACTGTTTCAGCCTACACTAAAATTCCAAATTTTGTTTTGTGTGTCGTGTATCGCGAAGTGATCTAAAAGCATGAGTTCCCGTTAAACGGTTCGCTGCTCAATTCTTTCTGGTATCCTTTTGTTTTAGGATTTTTGCTTGCTTTCATATGTATACATATCTTTAACCTAATTTTTCATTCTATGTATAACCCTTTTTAACGCTTCATATAGGTATGACAATTACATAGTGATGACACACTTGCCTCATATTTTGCATTGAGACGGCCGACAAGCTATAAACTGTTGCGACCCATTTCTCTAAAGAAAAACAGCACTCAATTGTTTCCAGTAATTTCACCCTAAGTGATTTTTCTACACCAGAGCATGTTTAGTTTATGTTACAAATATCAGAAAGTAACATCAGCAGAAGCATAGTTTGCAAAAGCAGGAATTGTCAAATATTAGGCACTGAAACGAAAATGGTTAGGTTTCATTTTCAGAATGAATTAGTAAAAAAGTTATATATACCAAGCATTGCCCTGAATGCACGAGTTTCGAATAAATACAAAGATTTTGCAAACGATAACAAAAACGATAGTTTCTGAATTTAAATCGTTGAATCAGATATTAACTCTTTAGTTCTTAAATTGACACATTTCTCAGCGCGTATATTGCAAACCGACGCACTACACGAGTATGGCTCGCGGCGCGCGTTTGCGCGTGCGCTATTTGTTTACTCTCTTTGTTACCTTTCTTAAATAGCGGAGCAACAATTCCAGATAGCGTGGCGGCTAGCGTACGAGGCTCGCAGTAAGACGATCCAGATTCTTGCAAAAGTTTGCTCAAGACTATACAAAATGCACGCTCGCCTAAGAAGGAAAGGGTTAAAAATTATCCGGAGGAAACTGTACCGCTTTATGGGGAAAATTATCTTATTATTACGAAACTTAAGCGTCGAAAGTTCAAAATTAAATTGTTACAGTATTTATTAATAATTCTGGTATATATTACCCTGTGTAGCTATGTTTCAATACGTGGTCATTATTTCAAAATGGGCCACAAAAATTTGTGTTTTGGTACAAACATTTGATTTGCAACTTAAATCTTCACGCTTAAAATAGTGTAACAAAGACATTTAAACCAAACCAAAACTGAAACACTATGCTCCACTGAAAACACAGATTGGAAAGCAAATAGAAAACCGAAGATAAGAACTCTAATTGTTCTAGTCATTCTGGATACATGCATTTAGAGCTTTATGCGCTGAAAATCAGGCTTTTCAAGCCTAAAAAATTATGGTTGTTTGTACGGTAATAGGTGCCCCTGGTGCGTTGACCCATTGTGTGCTACTGATGCAGTAGCGATCAAAAGCTACGAATAGTTCGCTATACATGTTGGGTTAAGATTTGGTATGTGAATATTAATGCATGTATAAATAAGTTCTCTCAGAGAACTTAGAAATTTCAAAAATAAAACTTTCGATATAGTTATTGAAATATATTTCAATTGACAAGGGAAGCCATATGAAGATTGAGCTTTCGAGGTAAAGTCTTGGAAAGCTCACCGTTTTAAATTTTCGAATCAATATACCCGTATTAAAACAAAGCGTTCGCAACATTTGAATTCCGCGCGACAAACAAGCATGATATAGTGCCGAGTTGATGTTGAGCGTAGTCACGTCTTCGACTGTTAAAGCATTTAGCATTGCACCATCGATTTGATATTCCGCAAACGAGTCTCGATATTGTGAAAGCCCGATATCGTCAAGCCAACCTAAAATTATATGTATGATTATTCTTATACCTCAAGAGCCACTGTTTTGATAATTTTTTAATGTATCATACTAACGTTTCCGTTTCTTCAATAAATGCGTAGTGGATAAATGGGGTGTGTATTAAATGCACAAATTTTAAGTATTAACTGCTCAAAACTCGGCCCCAGCACAGCGATTGGGTGAAATGCACAAAATTAAGCAATGATGACAAAAGGATGAAATGCACAAAATGTGAATATGTCATCGCATAGTATTAAATGATCAAAAGTCGCACAATTACCTTATTATTTACGGGATAGAGATTTTCCGATTCGTTTAGGCCGGCCAGCATTCGCTTAGCATTCATGAGCGCATGAACAATTTGACCACAGAACTTGATTCGGACGGCGACGATATGTTACATGAGTATTGTTTCAATCCCTGGGGCAGGAGCGGATCCACAAACCGCTTTGACGATCGAGATGAAGCCAGTAGTAGAATGTGATGAAATGGCGGAAGTCGTTAAAATCAGTAAAATCCCCTGTGCAGAAGAGCATGTTCCAAAAATCAAACGAAATGCTGCAGGTGGTTGCTGGCACTATGAGGCAGTCGTCAGCAAGTTGAATGATTTTGTCAGCTGCAGAGGACTTTAACCAAGTTTCGGCGTTGTTTAGTAGTTTCTTACTGGTGTAGTCTAGAGAGGTAGTAAATCCATCCGAGTGGCTTTTTTTAGGCCAGTCTCGAATGAATTTCTCGGCCTCCGTCAGAAAGTTACCAAAATTCAAGCGCTGATGCAACGTGTTCTGCCTCTTTATTTTTGCGTTTAGAGACTCTATGGCATTATTAGTTGAAGGCAGGAATGGCGACTCTCCTTCGTACCAATTGGGTAGTCGCTTCAACCATTGCTTGTTGAAATAAGAAGTGAATCTGACTACGGTTTCAGAGTCCATTTTTGCACAAACAGTTCATTCCCCGCTTCAAACAGGTCCCGTGTAGGAGAAATTTGCAAAGCGTAGATGTCGGCTTCGAGCTCCTTCCAAATCCCCATTGGAAATCCCTTGCTCCTGTAGTTGCGCAACGCAGCGATGACGTGCAGGCCCGGCTCTAGGGTAGGGCTAACTGGGCTATAGCCCACAGGCCACCTTTGGGGACAGGCCATTTTTGGGCGACTGCGTAAGTTTTAATGCCAATTTTCTAACAAAGGCTTAAATTTTTTTCAAAGTCAGGCCATTCATGGATAGCGACCACCCAAGAATTGCTATGAAACTGTAACTCCAGGCCATAAATCCTTTAAAATGTCACAGTTTCGTAAGTGCATGGCACTAGCAGGCAACCATTTTACATTGTATCAAACGTAAGTCTCTATAGAATAGTCAGTAAACGCCAAAGAAAACGCAAGCGCCACCATGACGAGCTGCAGCGTGTTGACGCAGAAGCCGAATTTACGTCAGGATCAGAGCGATTCCGTGTAACTACATTTAATGTCATAGTGGACCGAATCATATCTGCCATTGATCTCAGAGCTAATGCTTATGCCAAATTTTCAAAAAGGTTTGATGCAGTACTTCGCTGGAACAAGCTTACTGAACACGAAGCCGAAGCAGCTTTGCGGCAACTGTCAGCTGATTATCCAGATGACCTTGCAGAAGATTTTTTCTCAGAATACAAACAATTTGTCATATTCATGAAACAGAGCCAGGAAATAAATGATATTTCGTCTCCTTCAGCCATATATCGCTTCCTCAAGTTGCATGGCCTGGAGCTTGCATTTCCCAACATTGAGATTACGCTACGAATATTCCTTTCGCTAATGGTTACCAACTGCTCAGGTGAACGATCATTTTCAAGGCTCAAGCTAGTCAAAAACTTTTATCGTTCAACAATGGAGGAAGAAAGACTTTGTGAAGTGTTTTCTGTGCCACAGTATAGAGAATTAGTGAATGTGAGCTAGTGGAACATACCAGTATCTGAAACGTTTTCGGCAAACAGGCTACATCAAACCATCAGCCCACAATGAGCTTGAGACGGCCCTGATGACGTGGGCCCAGCACATTAACCGTGTAGCTTCCGGAAAGTGATGTTGAACGGCTGCACTAATTCCGGCGCTACATCGGCAATTACATACTTAGGCCGGTAGGGTAAAACTTGCAGCGGTAGTATTTTTTATTATGCGAAAAAGCTGCTTTAATGACTGAGTTATCTTCCAGAAATTGCTTAAGTTTTTTCTCGTCCTGGGTGGACAACACCTCTTCAAACACCATCTCGGTTGTACGACAAACGCAAAACAAGTAAAACTATGGAATGACATTTTCAGAGACTTATAGTTAACAGCTGAGTTAAAGACAAAGTGTGTCGTTATTTCAAAACTAAATTAAAGTAATTAAGTAACTCTCGAAGTAAGTTATTTCAAAACTCTTTTGTTCACTTAATACTCTTGGGACCGCTTATCAATTTTGTGCAGTTGTTACTCACACGCAATTTTGTGCGTTTAATACGACTCAATGACTAGTGAACAATTTTGTGCAATTCGACCTCTTATTTTGTGCCTTTAATATTTTCCGGATAAATGCGTATCAGGATGTATATTTAGATAGATAGTCGTGTTACCCAGCATTAAATATAACAATAAATTTCACAGAGTGAAAGATTATTACAATTGCTAAGAATTAAAATAAATCCCTCTATGTGGGTAGTGTGTATCAATATTGCAGCTTGCTTTACCTTATTGTACTTAGCCAAACTGGACTTTGCTATTGATGGTTAATAGCGGTAGTATATTTTTCATAAATGTTTCTAGAAACGAGTAAACCCTTGCGTTGTTGGTACTTCATGACAATGAAAACTGAAAATGCTATGGTTTTTTGGGAATTCAGTATCTCCAACCGCGGGGTACAGGAGAACATTTGAAAGCTTTGGGGCTCTTAAAGACTAGTCCACATGCGTTTACTAAATAAATTTTAAACAGTTAGATAAATTTATAGAAAATCTAAGCAAGCATTCACGTGCAAGAATTTCAAAATCGGCAGGGTATGCCGTAAAAGGCATTCTTCTTTAGTTAAAATTAGGAAAACGTGACCTAACTTTGTGATTTGAATATAGCTCTAACTTTACTGTACCAATCCAGACACACTACTACCTTTGGACTGGTACAATCTGCTCATGGTTATACCTAAAAATTTTATACATTCACAATTTTGTACAAAGTCTAAACAATAATTTGTATACAAAACCAGCAAAATCAGCGAAGTGCGCCAAACAGTTATACGTCTAGTGCAATTCAGGAGGAGCGAAGCATGCAAATCTTGCTGTCCGTATTTAGAGTATACCTTAAATTGATTCTGCCAATCTAAAGACAGTCCTGTCGCCGAAGATTTGTTTTAAAGGAAGGTTTGCAAAAAACGCTCACAGTTTTTTTGCAAATTTCGGTCGTAATTAGTCATATATAATGCATCGTCGTCTCGCGTCCTGACGTGATTACATATACAAATTGCGTAGGGTTACTTAAAACTTAAAACTTAAAACCGGAATTTTATAGATCACAGTCATCCTGGCTGCCAGTCGATGTACTGTAACTGAATACTGCTAACTGTAACGCGATGTTTGCTACACGCCCAATAGCTCTCCAAAAACTTCCCTATACCCTGAATTAAAACTATATGACAAGTTTAAAAACATACAAAGAACTTGCTGACAATCCATTGCGTCAGTCTGTTGTGGCGATGCAAGCTCTATTGCTCGAAGCGCAGTGACCAGCCGCTTCTTGTGTAACGAATTTTTAATGCTGAGTTGCTAAAATTACTGAAATGGTATTAAGTTATATGGTGTCAACTAACGTTAAGTGCTTTTTATTTCCAGCTTTGAAAATGTGACCATTTTATTAAAACCTAGATGTTGAATTGAGACCGTTAGGCTTAGCGTCATTACTTTTCGATATTGGTTTGCCAGATAAAGCCCGAAGATTTGCCAAATCCGAACCCGGAAAATATTTTTGGTACTAATTTTGCACCCATCAAATCAGCAGCGAACGTCTATCGCAGGACTGAGCGGACTAGCACAGTAAAAGCCTAACCCAAATAAAGCCAGCTATTACAAATCTATTATATCAGCAAAATAGGCACGAATTATCTTCCACGATTGTGTTTTTAATTACGGGTTATTCATTCCGCAGTTTAGGCCATAGTAGGAATATATCGACGACATACTATGCAGATGGACCAAGTAACCCCGAGGGACCTTACGTTATAACATTAGAAAATAGAACAGCTTAAAGCGGGGGTTCGGAGGTGGCAGCCCTACCCACCGACTTACGCTTAGAGTTAGTGTATGTCTTATATAAAGACCTTACTTTAGCTGACTAAAGCTTAGGCTTAGTATATGGAGAACAGCATGGCCTGCATTTTATTTCTACCCCTCCGGGTTACTTGGTCCATGCAGATTATAAAAAGACCCACTGTCAATATTTAAACCAAAATAACCGCGATACGAAGACAATTTTGACATGAAATTTTCTTATTTGTGATGTCTTTGATTCAGTTACGTAAATTAGTTACCTTATATATATATTAGCGCTGAAGTTAAAATAGCCCAGGTAATCTGCATTGTGAAAATTTTTTATCATTTCACTGTAGCCGTCATGTTCTAGATGGAAACAGCAAAATTCGACTTGCTTTTGGTCTAAAACAGGGCGTTGAATTACCATTGCTTGCGGAAATTTAGATATACAAATAAATGTATTTAATCATCTGCCGATGGTTAATCGTAATTAATGGTAACAAAATACGAATATCAGCACATCTGTTCATGAACTGTAGTCGTTGTTGTAATAGAAATTTATATAAATGCAGTAATCAAGACACACTTTCATCTATCTATCTTTGATAGACAAATTTGCAACTATTGGTTTCTAATTTGGAATGTTTGCGGTGTACCTTACTTGCAGTAGTCTGTGTCGCGATGTGTCTGCATCTTTTATAATGATATGTAAGGAATATATATTATATTACCTGCCCATTCGGTTTATTTAGCTAAATTCAACCTAACATTAAAATTATTACTATTATGGGTCCAATTTTTAGTCTAGGAAGTTGTCGTCGTAGCCCTAGTCAAAAACGACGCCCGACCAGCGATGCGAGACTACGTGCTAATCCATTACGCCATTCGACAGTTGGACAAATAACTAACAGACATATATTTCGTCTTAAGTTTTTACTTCTGAATTACTGTTATTAGTTAAGGAATCAGACCTGAATTTTTTGACACGTCTGCCAGATGTGTGTCTATTTAACGTCCTTAAATTTACACCCCTGCTCCAAGTACCAGTTAATACATATTCAGTATGTGGTCAACAAATTAATATTACACGTGCTTATTATCATTATGTCAATTCAATATCTAAATTATAGCTTAATGTAACTATTTCTCTCTGTATCATCGTTATCTCTGTTTGTTATTGTGCATGTGGCTTAGATGATTGTTTAAAGTTTGTAAGAAATGAAATTTTCACGGAAATTTGCATATATAGCTACATCCGACTTTATATAAATGGATAATTCATGTGGTGTGCTATTGCACGTTTGTGTTTATGGGTCTAGCAATTCCCTGTTACTTCCAAGTCATTATTTTGGTGGCTTATTCAAATTTTTTTTCTTTGCTTTGTGTGTTCATGTCTCTGGAGGAATCTGCCGGTTCTCTTTCAGAAGAAAAACACTTAGAATCCGCGGTGTTGGAGATTGTTAACAAGCATTCTTCAAGATTGTCGCAGCAAACTCGTTCCGATTTAGGTGCAGCCAACTTCACCTCTAAAAGTTCCGGTCATCAGTTTGAGCTTTTACAGCGGCTTGATTCAAAGTGATCGGTGATCCAACGTGCGACTGAGTCACTGTCTTCTGGAGACACCCTTGATACAGTTTCTGTTTTGGAATCCCTGGCAGCGGCGCGTCAGCTGATTCGCGATCGGGTGAAAGTCCTTCGTATTGCTGAACACGGAGGTTGGCCAGCGGTTCAAAAATATCTAGGCGCCGTTGGGTTAATAGGCGACGATGTCGAAGATGACATGCGCATCCAGCGATCAATCGACGAAGCGCGACTTGAAATTCGTAATAGCAAACGAAAAGCGCAGGTTAGACCACATTCAACCGGAGGTCCGATCTTCGGACGTGGGCAATCCTTCGATAAACAAGGGGCGTTTATGGGCGGTTCCGCGCCGGTGATCGTCAGACTCCGCAAGGACGCTTCGCTCACCACTGTTACAACTGTGGAAAATACGGTCACTGGCAGCACGAGTGTTTCTCCAAATCTGGTGAAAATTTCGAACCAGGAACCTCTAGCAAATAATATGAAAAGCGATAAAGCATTGGAAAACGTTCGTCACTGCTACAATACAAGGACTGTTTCCGCCCGGGATCTAGCGAAAGTGTCAGGTACGTTCATTTCTGTTACACTGGTGACCGTTAACGTAAGCAGGATTGTCTCGGAATCTGCTTCTTGCAGTTGACCACAGGTCTTCCTGGGACGCTCAAATCTATATGCCCGAGTCGCTTAAATCCGAGATTAAAGTCTGGTTGCATTCATGGGCTGACTCAATGCACGTTGCAACATGTACCATAGCAACTAGTATTACAAATTCAAAATTTTTTCATACGTGTATCAATATATAGCTCTTATAATTGTTGCAAAGTTAGTTCACCCTTTCATTAGTATATTGGACAGATTTGTCGCAGCGTACATTGTGTAGCGAGGCAATAGCCGAGTTTGTCGTTCGGCGTATGTTTGTATGTGCGTTGTTCGCTCACGTTGTGAGGCTGGTTAAGGAACCGAGCAACAGCTCCTAAATAGCGTAGTGGTAAGCGTACAAGGCTCACACCCGAGCGATCTAGATTCAATCCGTGGTCTGAGAAAAAGTTTGTTCAACATTGTACAAGCAACGCTCTGGTTCAAGAAGGAAAGGGTTAATCGAAATTAAATTAAAAGTAGTACTCAAATACTAGTTGTAGCATTTGTACTTCTGTAATACTTCGCGAGATATCACAACTTACCATCAGTTACTTCAGCAATACTTGATAATATTGCATCACCAACTGCAAATATAATGGTAAATTTCGTGTAATAAACATAACACTGACATAAATTTTGTATTAAGAACATTGATTGGCACAATTGCTGTATTTAAATGCCAAATCAGATAATGCATGTTACAATGTATATACATAATTTTCCAAAATGTATTTGTCTTACATTGCTACGAATGCTCCAAAAAAATTATAGCTAAAGTACCTTTTCGTAATCGCTAAAGGCCAAATTCATTAAATGTCGCCCGGATCGAATACACCTTTGAATTTCAGCAGAGTACGCATTTAAGCCCAATTCAATAAACCAGCGAGCCAGTGTTGTCGAGTCCCAGTGAACAAAATCTTCCATTCTTGGTCTATGAATAAGTTGATTCGGCTATTAACTTAAATTCTTTTACAACTAAAGAAAGTTAAACAATTTACACGGAAGGCCGGCTATATGAGACCTCTCCCGTTACGGCTACGTGAAATAAAATTTTATAGGCTAAGACGTAAAAATTTCACTTTCGATCCTCACAAAAACACTGAGAAGAGTAATTGACAATTAAAGCAAACGCTAAAATTTCGACCACCGGCTCCCAAACAGAATAAAAATTGCTTAGGTGTGTCTGACAAATGATCCACGGAGGAGGTGCGCCGTCCCCTTTCGGGCGAGGTATATCCGCCTCTGCTTACACTGGTAAATTATGAAATTTGACATAATCAAATTTTTTCAATTACATAATCAATCGGTTACAACCAAGCTGCTAACTATCTTGAAAATGCGCCGCGCCTATGGCGAAATCAACATTTCTGAAATATTAAAATGCGAGAGACTTAGTTATATCAAGTGTAAGATATTGTTTAGTAATGGCAAATATGTCTTTTAGGCAGCGTCAGCAAACGGAACCACTTAGCCATATAGCACTCGTTGCTGAGCATGCAGGATGGAATGTGGGCGTTACGGGTAGCCACTGTCGGCGGGCTTAAGTTTTGGACCCGTACCTGGCCCTGCAAGCGGGCACCTCTGCTACCCATACTCGTCGACAACTTTAGGAACGGCCGGTCTTCTGCCCAATAGCCGAAGGTCGGCCAAAAAGCTGGCTGAGGTCGGACCTGTCGACAACGGCAGGCCGACGACCGACGACTGCCCGATAGCAAACAAGTCTCTGGCTGCGAAGTTTGATGTTCAGCTACGTTAGCAGTTGTTGAAAAATTCGCCCTATCTGAAAATGAACGTTTTACGCAGCGTTATATGCTATGGCCAAATCCCCCACCAGACGGACTACAGCCAAACTGTATAAAATGCAGCGACGTTGAACCGCCGGTTGAGCTCTCGCAATGATCATTGATGCTTATTTATTTTAATAAACGAATTATATATACTGAAATAGGCATGAATATTACCAGTACTGGACGCTTTTTCCGGGTGAAAGTATCTATATAGCAGTAACAGCCAAAGTAACTAGTAAGCTAAACATGCTTTTGTGTGAAAATTTTGTAATATTTGATTTGAAAATCGCCTGTGCCGCATTCGAGTAGAGAAGCCCCCAGCAGTAAGAGAAGGGAAAGATATGATACCGCTATCGGCGCCTTAGTCTAAGCCTTAGTCTAAGCTTCACATTTTATATAAGGCTTACGCCAAGCCTAACACTAAGTCGTGGGAGAACCGCGTCCGAACTCCCGCTCTAAGCTGTTTATTATTCTAAAATATATTCATCATTAATTATTAATTTTACTGTAGAGGCTTTCTCTAAATGAGCAAGGTTGTGCCTTATGGAAGTAGCGTTATTGTCCAGAAACTAAAAAGCAATGCAAAATCAAAATAGACATCTAAAAGTTTCGATAGTACGGTGTAATACACATAGCATAGGCTAATAGGCGGATAGGCTTAAAACAGAGATGGGAAGGGGGTGTAGATGCTTTCCGCAGAGAGGAGGTATATATGTTCCCGACGGCGGTGGTGGTAAATTTTTAAATTTATAGAAACATATAATTCTCCTAATTTTAGTAAAATCTTTGCCAATTTTGCCAATTTTTGAGCTGGGAGTATGAAACTGAGGGAGTAACCCCGTGCCTGTACTCTGTTTGGGCACCTATGAAAGCTGGGAGTATGAAACTCAGGGAGTAACCCCGTGCCTGTACTCTGTTTGGGCACCTATGAAAGCTGGGAGTATGAAACTCAGGGAGTAACCCCGTGCCTGTACTCTGTTTGGGCACCTATGAAAGCTGGGAGTATGAAACTCAGGGAGTAACCCCGTGCCTGTACTCTATTTGGGCACCTATGAAAGCTGGGAGTATGAAACTCAGGGAGTAACCCCGTGCCTGTACTCTGTTTGGGCACCTATGAAAGCTGGGAGTATGAAACTCAGGGAGTAACCCGTGCCTGTACTGTGTTTGGGCACCTATGAAAGCTGGGAGTATGAAACTCAGGGAGTAACCCCGTGCCTGTACTCTGTTTGGGCACCTATGAAAGCTGGGAATATGAAACTCAGGGAGTAACCCCGTGCCTGTACTCTGTTTGGGCACCTATGAAAGCTGGGAGTATGAAACTCAGGGAGTAACCCCGTGCCTGTACTCTGTTTGGGCACCTATGAAAGCTGGGAGTATGAAACTCAAGGAGTAACCCCGTGCCTGTACTCCGTTTGGGCACCTATGAAAGCTTGTTTACCATTGTAGTAGTACATTGACTAAGCAATGGCGAGGATTTAATTTAACATGTGCGAAAAATGGCTTCGTATATCTGGCGTAGATTTCCACAGTGAACACGCGTTTAGTTGGTATGATCTTAGCATTAATAACACACGGCTAACTTTCCCGCAAAGGAATAAAGAAATTAATGCTTTAGGTTAAATTCAGTTGAATTTTGCTGCTGTAAAATACATTATTTATCACGATTTCTCGAAGCTTAAATTTTAACTGCATCTAAACATATTGCATATCTCCGCGCTCATTCTGGCCTCATAAGTCACACGGATAAGACATGCGTCCAAGCTCGTAAAAACCTATAATGATATTTCAAACACAGTCCAACACCGTAATTAGTTTTTTAAATATATTGTTGCATTGCATAGTTTCATTTTATATAGTTTTAACCTGTACTAACTTCACTGGTATCTTAGGCTGAATAATGTCATAACTGAAACCAATTCTTGTTTCCGGTAGCAGACCATGGCCTGAATGTAGTTGTTGATGAGATCCTCTGAGTGGATAACGATCATTTGAATTCGAACATTCTTGTGAGCTACTACGTCGGCGTATCCGCGTGCTGAAAGATAGAAGTAAAAGCCCATATATAAGGAAATTATTATGATGGTGATATAATAGTTTAGTAATTGTTTATATAACCAAAACATAATATAGTGTGAGGGATGCCTTTCCAAGAGAAAGTAACATCTTTCACAGCTGTGACAAGTTTTGGTCAACCGTCTACAATCATGCCTTTCCAGCGTCAATGCTTCCACTTAGCACGCTTGCGATCACAGTGAACTTTGTGTTCTTAGCAGCTGCACTGGCATGCAAACACCGGAATCGTGATTCCGGGGTTCAGGAGTCTTTTATCATTGTTTATTATTATCGTAATAATTTCTTACCTTTATACATTCTTCCTGTGTGTCTGTAAAATCGTAATGGTCTTCTAATTGTTTGGCTGTATAAGCCGTTCTACTGAGCTGCAGAGTGTTGTGCACGTTAGGATGCTGGATATTTTCGTCGGCCGGAGCGGAAGATAAACCTTATGAGTGACACATGGCATCCCTTTACGCGTTTCGCATCCTCCGGAGGGGGCTCACCTCATGAACTCCAGCACCGTGGGTCGATTTTGACCGTGTTCAGGTGTCTTGTTTTGGTTGTTCCGTTACTTTCTCTCGGTTTCTTTTTGTCTTTCTTTCGCGTTTCATGTTTTCTTCCGTGCGTTGTCAATTTTAAACTCATCTTTGAGAAGCGCCACTTCTATAGCATTCGGACGAGAAAATTTTTATTTACAATTTACAAATGCGTCGACAACACCTACCTAGTGTGCAAGTTCAATGTCAATGTTTACTGCAGTGATACTGCAAATACAGCAACAGCAAATGTAAACAAAAATATTACTCAATTTTCGGCGTTTTGGGAACCGTACATCTATCTATATATCGTGGTGCGGGTATGCTGAGTTTTCCCTTGTTTAGTAACTTGGGTGTGTCACGCCATATCCTCACCCGTCCTATGCTGTCTCGTGACTAGTGTGAAGGCACTGGAGTCTGATGGCACCTTGTTGCTTCTATATTTTTCAAACTCCGGTCGTGGAAAGGTTCACGCACGGTCCTGTAATGGATTTTGTTCGCCAATGTGTTTCCTTTCGTTACATGGCATTTGCACAATAACGAAGGCGTGTGGTTCGTGGAGTTAAACAGCTGAAATTTATTCCGTCGGTTTCAGTTTCCAGCAAATTATATGCGGTTTCGAATAATTGTTGCCGGATCCCGTCGAACGTTTCTTGTGTTACTGCACGAAACATTCTCCCCTTGGTTTTAAAAAATGATTATTATGCTCACAGTGTGCTTGTTGTGTGGTTTATCTAATGTTTACTTCGATGTTTTAATCGTAAGTATCGTTTCATAAGCGGAAAAGAATCCCTTTATCAGAAAGTTCCGGACGCAGTAAATTTTCAGAAAACCTGACAATTTTTATGGAATGAACATACGCATAAATTTGATATTTTATCAGAAACTTTTTGACAATGTTTTGGTCATAAATTATAATCGTAAAAACGACCTACTTTCCGGCAAAGCTAAACAAAGTTGCTTATCAAAACTATATCGCATTGTGATTGGCTACTTCAGTTTCCGATTCAGGGTCATACCCACCATTATCTTAAATTCTATTTAGGGACTCAAGCACTCGACTCAAGGAGTAAGTCATGTCTTTGACGTTGCCAAGTTCAGACTAGCACAGCAGTTGTTGCAGCTGGGATGTTACGACTTTTAGTTTGTTCTTTTAGCTTTACTTCAGGGTACAATTTTTCCGCTTCGAGGTCCGAATTTTGCAACGACCTTTCTCTAGGCTTTTGCGATCGTGAATAGGAACTGCCTTCCACTGTGACCTTTCATGTTTAAGATAACTAATTTTGCCACCTTCCCGCGAACAGTACTCATAGTCAGAGCTAAAGTTTTCTTCATTAAAATGTTTCAAATTCGTCGTTTATCTGGCTGGCTACCGCTTTTCTAGTGTTAATAGAGGGTTATGACCTGGTTATCGTTTGGATTTTGAAAAATCTTTGAATTACTTAGCTTAGATGTATTCCGCGTTCTATTTGTCTTGTACGCTATGTACCTATGTGTGGATTGAAAGCCGTCCTTTTGACATTTCTCGCTTGCGTTTGCTATCTGAATGTGTTGCACAGTTCCCCTACTAAGACCGCAATATTTGGAAGTTTGATAGCAAAGGCATCACTCAAAATTTATGTAAAAACCTGTAAGGCTGCCTAGTTCTATACATGTGCCGACATAATTAACAAAAAATTGGGATTTTAAAGTATTCAGTATACTGGCATGCCGGACGGGCGATTTGGTGCATTTTAATATAGGGTCTTCAATACCTACACACATTTCACTTGATTTTGCTTCCGGTTATTCAAGCTCACCCCGACCAAAATATTATCGCCACACGTGTCGTTTAGCGTGTCGTATTTACACATTGTGCTACAACACACATATATAAAATTATTCATCCGCTATTACTGAGTGATTAGAGGGCTAGTTGCCGGCGCTATGCTATAACCGCTATTCACATCAGAGTAGCATCGGTTTTTAGCGAAACTATAAGGTGTAAGAGAATGGATCATTTCGGGTCGAAGGGTAAACCTGGCCAAGCGGAAACTACTCATACCACAAGACAAGTGTACATGATTCCTGACCCTACCAACTTGACCGCTAGGGTTTGAGTGAGTTGACACAACATATTAGTTTCATAAGGTATTTTTCCACAGTTGTTTAGATTATTCACGTCTGCATTTAGAATACCGAATTCCAGATTTTCGTTGTTTCTTGGATTGATGATTGGACGCTGACCTGAGCTCATAAATTTCACTAATCTAAATTAATATTTCCGATTTATAAAATCATTCTGTCCAAATCGTTTTGCTGGCAATTCCAGGCTACCATGTTTTGAACTGAGATTAGTTGTACAGTTTTGGGTACAAAATGTTTTAGGCGATAACTGACAACAGTATTTTTACATCAATGCGAACATAAAATCCTACGGGGAGTTAACTACACAGGAATCGTAGTAGTGAATTGGACTGGGTATTCCAAATTAGTTTTGTTTTTGTTTAAAACGCTTCGAAATCGCAAAAAGTATGACACATACGGACTTCACAACATTCTCAAAATTCAAATTTTTTTCAAATAACTTGCTGAACAGTTCGCGAAATAATTACTGACTCGCGACTAAGTCCAGTAAACCTCTTTAAGAGTTGAATCGGCAAAATTGCTAATTCGAATTCTCAAAAATATTTTGGCCAAAGAATATTTATTCTTCATTTTGACTGGACTACGTTTGTATGCTCTGTTTGTCTGTAGGTACGACCTATGCTTGTATGTGTCAATCTAGAACATCTATATGATAATCAATAAATGCATACATAGCCTAGCACTTACAAGAGAGTTCTCTCTGAATTTCATTTTTTTCATTTTAGTTAATATACACTAAATACCTAAAGTATGGTTACAAACTCCGAAAAATTGACTTTTAACCGGTTGTAACACGGGATAGTTCAACGTTAGCGTTCCTATGGTATCTTTAAATCTAAACCGCTGCAGCCTACGGGATTAAAGGTCCTAGTATATACATAAATACCGAACAAAGGGCTGAGTGAATTTGCTCACTACGTTCAGTATTACAATAATATTAGATGGTTTTAAGATCTAAACTCACGCATACACATTTAGTTTGGTTACGTTATCTGCGGAGTCATAATATAAATATGAAAGAAATACCTGATCAAATTCTTTAACGATCGATAGTTCCTGTTAGACTTTTTGGGTGGTCTCTGCCGTTGAATCGTTGAAGCATCATCATCGCTTTCACCTAAAAACAAAAATTATCAAAATAGCATTTAAGTACGAATTTAGTCACACTTTTATACTATTCAACTTCACTGTAGTTAAAGCATGCTTTCACGAGCCCTCTGTTAGCAACCGAATTCCAACAGTACTTCGCGTTTATAAAAATTCGAAGTTTTCTTTAGCTGTCTCATGTTAAAACGGAAGTGTTTGACATTTTTTAGACAGTTAATTAATACTTTAATAATAATAGTAAGCACTTATATAGCGCCTATTTCGATGAACGTTACACGCGCGCGTTTTATAAATACGATCAATCGCTGAATAAATACGTTTTCAGTCTGCTCGTAAATTGTAGTCGTGTTAGGTTCAGATCCCTTAGGTCGCTAGGAAGAAGATTCCACGATATGGGCCCCAAAGATCGAAAACTACTTTAGGCGACATTTCACTGTTTCCACGTGGTCATAACGAAATATTATACGCATCCGACCTCTGGAGTCTGCTTACTGTTCGAAAATAGTATGCAACGCACGTCTCAGTTTGTTTTGACCATATTTCAGGTGAAACAGAAAACTATTGATACAACTGATGTCCTCAAAATTACAATTATAAAATTTACCTGTGTTTGATAACACAACCAAAGCCTTAAGTCAAGCTGTTGCAAATGTATTCGTCTGATTCCGACCCCGCTATGCTTTGAAGCAATGTTTGCGCCAAATCTTGTAAACAATGTCAAACATCTATGCAGACCATGATTATCGACAAGCAGAAACCTTGCTTGTAGATGATAATTGTATCCTACCATTGGCCCTGTCATTTATATTACTGTGACAATTGCCGATGAGAAAATGTTTTCAATGAGCTAGTTTTTATGCAGTTCGGCTTTCTATACTTGTTAATTATACACATCGTATTGGCTGTTTTTCCATAACAGCGTTAGTGTTTATTATGACATTAAATATTTGTACGTGTGCTGCACGTCCTTCGCACTTACAGCATCCTTAACTATCGGATCAACAGCTAACAACAGCCCTCGTATAGCACTATGGGCAGACAACGAATCAGATTGTTTAGTATGAATTGAACACAAATTGTTAAGGCAGTAAATAGTTAAATTAAAAAAAACTAGTCCACGTAAGTTAAAGCTAATTTCTTGAAGATATGTTTTAGACTAATTGGTACACCAAATTATTGCTAGTACAGGATTAGGATACACGCGTTGGTATAAAGCATTATTAACCCATTAATGTTCACTGCTGCAAAATCGGAAATAGCGAACATTGCGATGTGTTGCGTAATGAAGCAATTCGTTGCATATAATATTCAATTGCAGGTGCGTCCTTATTCGCTCGCTTTGCGAGGTTCTAAGTAGCTCTGTAGTTATGTATGCCGGTTTCTCTCATACTCCCAAGTTCAATTCCTATCGCCGGCTCGAGTTTGTCAACCATTGCACTGTATACAATGCAATTATGCCATTAAAGAACTAAAAATCGTATCAAGTCATAGATGACAAAGCGTGGTCAGTTTTAAAATATATACCGCCATCGTAGTTAGAACTCTAAGACCTGTAGTAGTTTTTTCGATGTCCCAATAAGATTTGAACAATTTTAGATTAAACCGTAATCGTCTAATGCAAGTGACGCAATGTTAGTGTATCATGAAAGGCATGTGATGTATTACAACTATAAACAAATATTTCATATCACGAGTGGCACAAGATGCCGATAGTGTCGCCCCTAACTCCGTAAGGCGACCTCCCCAATTTTGTGGTAGCGCCCCACCTAATTTTGACTGGCGTACTGCGTCCCTGCACATCAGTACTGAATTTTCTTATGTCACAAATGTTTACTATATGTTATTAAATTTCAAATAAATAAATGTATAAAAGATGATGCGACACATTTCAAAAAATATGCAATACGAGTCAAACTCACGGGTTAATCGAAGTTTTTTGTCATGGCGTGTAGATAACAAAACTTTTCGGTGTATTATAGGTATATTATATGTATTTTGTAATAAAATCGCTTCTTGTAGGAAAATACACAGTTCAGGGAAAAAGTAAAAATGTGTAAGATATAAGTAAATAGTTTTATAAAAATTTTGTAGTCCGCAAAAATTTGGACCAATCGTTTTACCTTTATAAGGTGTCGAGCCTAAACGTACCGATCAAACGTCGCCGTTAGGGGGGCTGGCAGTAGGCACTTAGTCACTCCTAGGAAGCAAGTTTTGCCTCCCACTTTGACCGCCCTCACCGTAATACTGTCCCTTCCGTACTGCAGAATCGTCACTACGCGCGCGGAAAATTTTACCAGTGGTAGTTCGCACTACCAAAAGTATAAGGAATTTTTTTGAGGCGTGGGTTTTTTTCCGCCTGGTCTCCTTCCTTAAGATGCGTTCACTTGGTCAATGGGGGCGGCCACCCCCCGCCTCCGTATCCGCGCCTGACCCTAAATAAATAAATATAGGTTTATCTGGTCTAAAAAGGAATGTGTTCAACTTTTACTCGCCAGCTAGTAGAAATACACTCAAACACATATTTTATATGCAGTAGCATAATCGTATCGCAACCTAAAAATTTGGGCACATCCACCAATTTGTCCCTGAGTAGTGTAATAGTTGTTGCAACAAAATTATTGTGTTTATAATTGTCCACCCATGTTGCTTTCGAAAAGGACTGGTCGCGTACGAAAAGTGACACGATTCGCATAATCAATCTTGTCCGTATTATTTTTGTTACTATATATTATATTTTTTCTCTGTTTTTTCTGAAAATATTTAGTTGATTTCAGGATTTGAAAGCAGATCATACCTTATGCTGAGTGTACACCTTGAGTCTATGAGATGCCAAAGTTCCAGAAACAGGTGCCCTGTTTTAGCCATCAATGTTTAGAAAGATGCGCAAATGATTAACGTTTGTAGTTACATTTTGTAAACACAACAATAATAGCTGCAAATGATATATTTTAAACAACCAACTGCACAACTCAAATTAATATGTTGTCACATGTATAACACATGATTAAAACATTAGTCTTACATGCAAAATAAAATTTTAATAACATTTAGAAAGCGCACCTAAACGTATCAACTCTTCCATGCACACTGTGTCCAAATACGCGTTGTGAGGTTCCTTAACTGAGCAATGTCCAATAGATATCTCAGTGGTTAGCATAAGCAAATTTCACCCGTACTGCCCTGGTTCCATCCGTGGGTTTGGCAAACGCTGAACGATATACAAATTCAGTCGTGCACCAAATGGTTAACTAAAAATTGGTCTATCGCTTTATTAATGCCGTAAGACGAACGTTTAGCAACACAGCAGTTAACGACAGTTAACTAACGTTTTAGTATAACGAAAACAACCGTAATCTCATTGATTGTCACTAATGTTAATAATATTCGACTTAAATTTTGGACAAAAATTAAAACAGAAAAATTAAATCATTGACGCTCAAGGCTTAAGTATAGCCGGAAACAGTGTCACAGCCCGGTAACCTTAACAAATAAAAGAACAAACAAAAGAAACCACAAAGAGTTAAATTAATATCTTACGTGCAAAATGAAAAGGCTCATTGTCATAACACAACCAGTCATTTGCACTTTTAATGCGACATTTGAGAAATTTATTTCGAATATGATGAACGTCAGCAACACAGTTAGTGGTTGATAAGCAAAGCGAGCGCCTTGTTGAAGAACAGTAATTATCGTACGTAGAATTACGCTTTTCCACGGTTGTTTTTGACTGAGGTCGTTTTGATGGAGCCGAGTTACTGCGTTTTAAATCAGCGCTCTTTAAGTTGTTAAAGTAACGGCACACACAATCAGTAGAATATTTGGTTAGTGGTTTATCGTTTTGCTGCTGTGTTAGACTCGACAAACCTGACTCTGAACGATAGCGTAAGCTTCTCGTGTCAGGGTACACTGAGTAACTGCTTTGAACTGACGATTTCTGAAACACACGAAAACAAAAGTACACTAAAATTTATCCTAAGTGTTGCATTTACAGCTTGTCATCGATTGATCACAAAGTGAAACAGGTCCCTTGATTGAAAATGAGTGTGAAAGTTCCTGATGTATATGTGAAGAAATTCAAGAAAAATGAACATACACTTTCTTTTCTTGCTCTAAAGATGGCGATTTAGATTACGTTCTCGGACAAAATACTCTAAAGTGCAAATCTATGAACCGATGAGTCTAATTTAGATTTTCATTTTCAGGTTCGCTTCTTGAGTCGCGCCGTCACGTCACAAGTGTATGCAACGCTACTAGCAATTTTATATGTAGAAATTTAAAAGAACAAAATCATCATTTTCTCATTTCATGTAGCATTGGCATTAAACAACAATAGTGTTAACGAAGATAGCGGCATTGTTTAACTTTATAATAAGAGAATTTGGTTCATAGTTCGGCATATCGCGATGTATGTGCCTTTGCAATGAAAGTGCGTGATTTCTTTTAACGGTAGATTTGAATATTTCAAGTCAAAGTGTTCGACCAATGCTAGCTTTGTTGGTATCAAATAACTGTAAAGGACATTAGACAAAGTTTCTATCAAGTTTGTTAGTGGGTTGGTGCTAAGGATAAAGTATATTAAAACGTTGATTAACCTAGCGCTGCGTAAGTAATTATGGTGAAAGGAATATATTCTGCATTACAGATTTCTTTCGAAGTCTTAATTGTAGTCAAAGGCATATTTATAACACAATTTCAACACACTTCTGTTTAACAAAGCAGGAAAGCCGTTGGTATAGCTCAAACAATTTTTAACTTAGGCAGTCGGAAATACGACAAAAGTGATCTTTTGCTTTGCTCTTTGTATGTAGCCTGACAGCGTTAGCGAAAGCATGCGTTCTATTTGTTGCACTTGAAGACGATATCACATTAGAAAGAGCGATATCACCAAAAAATATGAGCTTAGTACTAGATCTACTTAGTAAAGCCAGCAGTCGTAGACAGTGGACTCTGTTGCATATGTTTGCAAAACCGTATGATGTCGAAATAAAAGTTTCGTATTAGTGTACGATGTGTCTTTTTGAACTCGGTTTGTACACTGTAAAAACAGCTGAATCAAAATTGTCTCAACTAATCCGGTCCTGACCTAATTCACTAAAATGGCATCAGATTTTAACTCAATCTGAGTCGATAATTGTTTGACCTAGAAAGTGACTCAATCTATGACGCGGTAGCAGTCAGATTTCACACACTTCGTGTTAAAATTGACGCAGACTATGTTTAATTGGACTCATTTACTGAGTCAAGTTGGAACAGACTCCACTGAGTCAAATTTGGCTCCTTTTTACAACATCGTCAAGAATTAAGGAATGTTGATGCGCGTTTATTGTTTTTACAAAATCGAGTCTCACGCAGTCTGAACTCGACAACGATGAGCTTGATTGAATGGCTCTATAACGCTTAGAACAGATTACGGCATTATCTGCATTCGAAGTTCGATATGTAGATAACATCTAACGCAGCAAAACATATTAATATTAATATAATAATGTATATAAAATAAGAAAATAATTTTATATAAATTATTACTATAAATTTATATCATAAATGTTCATACTGGCAAGGTAGGTATTATCCATATTGTTATAAGAGTGAGACATAAGCCAGATTTATCTCCTGAAACCCCATAAAATATTAGCTACTACGAGGAAATTAGGGTTATGTTTTTCTTATATATTTCATTTACATTTAATATTTCGATACCATCTAGCCTCTTTGAAAATTTCCGGCAATGCCATGCTTTCCTATTTAAAAAACTTCCTATAATTGTTATTATAGCTTGAAAATTGGGGAAATGATGAGACTCTAATCTAAAACTTTCGACATTGCATAAATCCATGGCTCTCTATCGCACCCTATTTTCCCAAGCCGTGCACACCTCCCACCCCCATTTACCCATCTAAGCCAGGTGAACCTTATATAATATAAAATATGTTTCCAAGTATCCACCCATTGTGTATGACCTGAACCGATCGTACCCTGCTAGACAGTCCCTTCTCCCGTCCAGCTCGGTAACTGCTTGGATAATATGGAGGAGTTATTGCGGGTTGTTGGTACAACGATCCACTAGATACGGCGCCGGTAGTCGAATGTGGACGATGCCGACTTCGAGCATTAATCGAAGGAGGTACAACGTATGTATTCGGCGGTGTGAAACGAAGACGTCGTGGTATCAAGCTGGATCCAGGCGCTAGTGTATAGCTACCAGGATGTTCGTAAACCGGTCGCTGACGTCCGTATGTGGATTCGAGTGCTGCTGAACGGCGCTAAAACGCTTTTAAAAGTAAAAAATAATAACAATTTCGTCTAGTGCAAATTTATTTACAATAACAGCCAGAATATGATTATACCTCTTTTGTAAAAGCATTTCAGAAGAAGAGCTAATTAAATAGCAAAATCAATACTGAAAAGGACTTCAAGTAAAGTTTATGGTATTGCTTGTAAAACTGTGTATATATAATGCTTTTTACAAGTAATCAGAGATACAATCTGAAAATCCTTATAGCAATGCTGGCACTTAAGCATCGCTAGTAGTTTATTTAGCAGAATTCAAATAAATTTTGGTTGGAAGCAAAATCTAGCCGGCCAAACCTTCGTTGTGATCAAGTATTTCTCAAAATTTTAGTTGTTATTTATACGAAATTATGCAAAGTTTCTGTGACAACAAATAAAATAGCATTATTTGACAAGGCTTTTCGGCGAACGCACGAAAATGTAAATTCAAAACAATAATATTTCCGCGGATTTCAAAGAGGCCTGCGATAAAGATGATGATGGATCAACGAAAATAAATATATAATTCACCTTAATAGTTAGGAAGGTAAAACATGATACTGAGAACTGTTTTGTATGGTTCTGTAAGGGTGGGGGTTAATTACTCGGTCAACGGCCGCCTTCATCCTTTGCCTGTCACATATCATATGACATTAATATTTCATATCTATTTTGTTTTAGAACTAATTTAACCACGTAATTGGCATGAATGAATAAATAAATAAATAAATAAATTAATAAAAGTAAAGTAAAAATAAATAAATTTATCATGCAATTAAAAAGCTTTATTTACCCTTTGACGTTCCAGAGGCCATGCATACATCGACCTCGACATGACGTGGTGCTCCGATGTTTCTTCGCAAGGAAAGACATCCGCGGATTCTTGATATCCGTTGTCATCGTCTTCCTACACACACAAAATATATGCCGAGTTAGTTGCAGTACTAAAATATATAGTAATACATACTAAAAAACAAATATATTATACTGGAAACACTGTAAAAGCGTTCTAGAATGGTCGCAGCTCAGGATATCTTTTTCATTTTAAAAATAAAATGAATACGAATAAGTAGTGACATTTTTGTTTAATGGAACTCAAATAGTATATATTGAAACAAGATGAGTTTCAGTTTAATTTTTTCAAATGGTAAAAATTGTCGTATGCTCGAATATATCCGTAATTGTCGGTATTTCGCTGAAAGATACCAATTTTATGGGACTGCTCGAAAATTGGTAAGAAATATATATGTAATAATAATAATAATAATATTTACCGAAAGTAGTTGTTTTAACTGTGCATTGATGTCCCCACTGATGCTGTATTGTTTTGATGAAGCGGAGGACGATCTTTGATGATAACTGTTAGCACAAACGTCATCTACAAATAAACAGGAAATGAAGTCGAAAGCGGCAACACGGTACATGCGTGACCATCATCAAGCCTATACAAAATAAAAAATTAGCCTCCAAAACTACAATATTATAGCATTAATATAATGCATTGTACCTTGAAATAATTTTCATCTTGCGTTTCAACGAACAACCACATGTCGCCGCAACGGATCAATGTCAGGACGTCGATTTGAAAGTCCCGTATACTTGTTATTTTCAAACATATAGTGTACTTGTTTTGCCTTTTGCTACTCTAGGCTATTGTCCAAAATAAAACTGTGATACCGACAATCCAAACGAATTTCCATCGTTAGTTTTAGTAACTTTATTTTTAGCGGTTAATATATGGTTTTTATTATAATGCATGGCTTCAGTTTGTAGTTCACCATTTTTGTATCTTTCCAATAATTAACTGAAGCCCAATTTTAATCTTAGTTGCAAATTTTCAGTCGTATGCGCTATAATTTAAAACGATATTGCTAATAACTTACCTCTGTTTGGAACACTGCACTGTTGCGTCGTTAAGGTTTTTGTCAGTTCCTTTATTCGTTGTTCCTAAAATTAGCTATATATGTATAATTTCATATCCTGGGTTTGTCTTCAGCAATTATAATCAGTCACCGGATTCCCTATCAGATGGTTTGTCGTGTTAGGCATTTGCTGGATGCTGGGGTGCAGTAAAGAGGTCAAAATCTATGCGACCTTCATAAACCACGCAAAACAAAACTTTGTGCTTAGACAGGCTTGTGCGTAGTGACTTAATAGGCATCAAGATTTCACTATATAAAGTTCTGCTTAAATAGAAGCTTTTTGGCGGTGCAATTTAGAAAACAAAATGTTGTGTTAGTTAATTAATTACGGTACCGCCTTAGTGTAGTAGTCTCCTAAAAAGCATCATGTATTAGAATGTTTATTTTGGATTTGTCAATGTGAAATGTGTCAAACAAAATGACATTTCACATCCGCCAATTTCAAATAACTTGGCAAATTGTCTTGGAAATCAATATCACATCTTTAAGCCCCTTACGTTTGTAAAAAACATCTCTCACACTGAGTATTAATCATTTCGTGCATAAAAAGACACCAATGTAAAGTTTGTTCAAGACAGTACGAAATACGCTTTTATTTAAGAAGAAAGGATTAATAATATACATAAACATTAATAATATACATAAACAGACTTGTGCGATGCAGCTGTTTCAAGGAAATACGCACTTTAGTACTAAGAATTTGCAGCATACACTTAAGTTAGTTTAATGCATGTTTCAGATGTTTAACCTGAAAAATTATATTGGTACTTAAATTATACTATACACATGTTTTTTAAACATTTATCTAGATGAAGCTGTAGCGTATTTTCGAAACAGGTTAAATTTGGCAGCATGAAATGAATATTTTTCATATGCTGTGCAGCAAACGTATAACCATGTATATATTTAGTTTCCTATTCCTGTGACTTTATATTTTACACTATTCATGATACACATGTTTCCTTGCATATAAGTATTTCAACAGAGATACCAAAATGCTTTGTCTGTTCGACATATATACATTTTGATTGCGTAAAGCTATTAGTTTTGTATAATAAACTATATTAAATTTTAACGTCATCAGACATCAAATGACAGCAGCTTAGATTTTGAAGTGTTATGTTTAGTAATGGACACAGTTAGCAAATCTACTAACCGGTTAACCGATTTCGTGTTTTTAACTAATTGGCTGATCATCAGTTTTAACAAGAAGCCGATTAACCGGTTTTTTCAGTTATTTGATGTTTAGCAATATGTTTTTACATTCATATTTTTACAACACTTAAGCTATTTGCGGTTGCTTGTAGAAATGTTTTGCAGCTTTCAAACACAGGTAAATTTATTCTGAGGTTCGTAATGTTATGGCAAACAAATGCACTTTCTCATCCATTGCTGAGGTAAAATATCAACATTCTGAAGCGCTAAGACAATTGCTGCCTCAATTATTAAAATTTTTGCGTATTATTCAAGATCAAGACAAATCAATCTGTTCGGGTCTGTCCAATGAAGTAATAATACAATGTCTTTATGAAGTTCTGTTTAATTTAATACATTAAATTAATATTAAGAATTAATATTACCATTTGTTATTAATATTAATTATTCAATTAACATTGTTAATTAAATGTTTTGTGTTCAGTTCAATAGTTTATGAATAGTTCAGAACCAGTATTCATTTGGCTTCCATTGTTCTTAAAAAAGGCAGTAATATCATAAAGATAAAATTAGCTCTATAAATATTAATGAGAAATGCGAGAGAAACGCTCTTTTAAAAAGTCGCCGAAACTCGGACTAGTATGTTTAGTCGTTTATAGTATTGGAATCTTAGCTTAATTTCCACTATTCCCCAAGCTGTCAGGTCGAGGTAGAGGTGAAAAATCTTTTTGAGGTCAACCTAAGATATTTCCACAGGATTTTCCAGGATTCATATTTACTGGGCCGGGGGTTGTTGCCGTTGACCTACCGCTCTAAGGCATGTCCTGGGAGCTACGGAGTGTGAGGGTTGCGCTGTGGGCGGATGACCACGAATTAGTAAATATGGAAGCTACAAACTAGGACTATTTTAATCTGCTCCCTTGTTTGGGAGCTCGAAATAGCCGACAGTGAGCAACAAAAGGTGTGATATAAATAAAATTGTTGTAACATTATCGTTTTTTTAAATCTAGCTCCTATATGTTAGCTACGTAAAATCCACGCTTGACACAGCATGCCACCTATGCTTGACAATATATTATCTGATACATACAATATCGGACATAGTGTTACTGAATAACCCGTATTTCATCAAACATACATTATGTATGTGATTGTGCTAATTTATTACGCAAACAGTCGGTTAACCTGATATTTCAAAAACCGGTTAACCGGCCGGTTTTTTCATTACACGGTTAACCGAATAATTTCTGTTAACCGGTCAAGCGATAGCCGTGCCAATCTATAGCTGTGTTGACAGAGTTATCGCATGGTGTGTTGCACGGGCGTTGTTTGCTGGTGTTGCAAGTTTGGATAAAGAACCGAAAAACAGCTCTTGCATAGCTCAGTGGCTTGCGTACGCCACTTGAAGCAAAGCAATACGTGTTTTGTTCCTAGTGACAGCTTCCATTTTTGGAGCATTGTACCACATACAAATTAATTCCGTCGTTAAAGGATTAGTATATGTACGCTTTTGGATTTAACATAACACCGTGATTAATGAATTGTAGTGTAACTGACGTCATCCAAGTTCGAAATTTTTAGTGAAATCAATGTGCTAAAACAAACGACACTGTTTTACAGATGACACGTCTTTTTTGTTACCGGTAATGAATTAGAGGTCGTTGGTTCTTTACTCGTTTGCCTTCTTACCTTTTCTACATTTGCTGCCATCAGCTCTTGAACAGCTGTTTTCAACTTATCAATTTCACCAGCTAAAAAATAAATGATTAAAAACTAACACTGAAATGGGTATGACCTTTTATTTTTTATTGAAATCGAAAAATATCGGTGTTTTAATAAGGGATACGATGACATTTAGTGTCATTTAATAAATAAACACAACAATTATAAATTACCAACATATAAATGGCAAGCTACTGTCAACACATTTCAAGTCTTTCTTTTGCCTTACAAATTACATATAAACTTTATAAATTCAATATATAAAGGATGAGTCCACGGTATGTCTGCTCCAGCAGAGGGTTCATGGTTGTGGCTGTTGGGGTCAGGGGGGAGAAAACTAGGAATGTTAAATATCATAAATTGTTAGAAGCCCATATTTTTCTCTAATTTTGCTCAAATTTTCCCCAATTTTGGCCAATCTTCAACAACTTAGAGCAAAGTTCCAGCTGTATGAGGCGCTGTTGGGGAAATATAGCTAAGGAGATCTGATACTCAGACGTTAACACAAACTCCCTGCTATGGACAATTTTAATGTAATATTACGTGTATTCATATGAAACATAAACAGTCATGTTTTGAGAAACAACAGTATATACACTCAGATGATTTGCAGGTATTGGACGTAAGAGGTTGGCACATTTATAATCTAAAAATAATATCAAAGCCATATATGGAGACAGATTATCTCTGCGGTATATTCACTGACAAGTTTATAGTTTTCAATTTTTCATTTGAAGAAGCATTCGCGATATTTGTATTCTCGCGACAGCTTTGAAAATTTTCATAACAATAAACATTATCAAACAGTAAGAACAATTATATAAATTAAACATTTCATAAATTAATTATTCATGGCAACAGCTTCCCAGTTTCGACAAGCTTAACACGAGAAATAAAGTTCAGAACAATTTTACCAAAAAATATTGCGGTTACGAAATTTTTCAAAGGCGTTTGTAATCAAAACCTGTTCAAATTACGCAACCATGTATTATTTTCATACCAGAGCAATATCCGTGTAACTATCTAATTTTTGTAAACAACTACTTACTCCTTTGTTGCAGCGCAAGCATGATTTCATTAATATCGCCTAAAATAATTTAATATAGCGGTCTTACTAATGTCAAACTTAGAAGCGTTACATTAGTATTCTTCGGCTGGGTGCCCTCCTTCCGATTCTTGGTTTGCTAGGGTTCACCTTATACAACTTTTCGTCGGTAGTAGATGAAAAACCCCGGTTTTACCCCCCCTCCCGGAGGAGGTGGTGGGATGACTCATCTGCGTTGAGGTCATTACTCATTATATATATATATATTATATATACAAACATATTGTTGCTAGGCAACCAGCAGAAGATAAGTTACAAATCTTAACTTTGATGATGTTGATAGAACCACACGTTCTATTTTAGCCCACACAACAAACCAATCAAACCCCACACGACATAGGCCAGAATTAAATATGAGTTTTTACCCCACATGACATCATAACTTGAATCAATGTCGCAAGCCACCATAAAGTCATCGCATATCAAGGCTTTTGAGCAGTTAGGTTGTTACTTTATTGTTAGTTATACATATAATCACTATAAATATATATATATATTTATAGACACGTAATATTGATAGCATATATATGGATGTGTGACGTCGATGCTACAGCGCTAAGTATAAATTGCCGCAGAAACATACATTTATAAAATAGAATCAAAACAATACAAAAAAAAACAACAACAACAACTACAATATATAAGAAACAATATAAAAAATATAAAAAAAAAATAAAATATATATATTATATACAATTTATTACACTCATTTATATATATATAATTAATAAAAAAAAAAAAAAAAAAATACACAAAAAATTATATTATTTATTTATTATATATACATATAATGCATATATATAGTTAAATATATATAGTTAAATGTATGCGTGTTGCATATAAATTAACACACCCACTAGGGTGTCATATTAGTTTAACACATCTGGAAGTGTGTTGTATTGATTTTGACATGTTCGTAAGGGTATTATATTATATTAACATACCCGTAAGGGTGATATATTATTTTCAATTATATTATGTTTGACATACTCATAAAGGTATTATTTTGTTTATATTAAGGATGGTATATTATTTTTGACAGGGCATCACATATCTGTAAAGGCATCACATTATATTTAATCATATTGACAGGACATCACATTATTTTTAATCATATTGACAGGACATCATATTATTTTCAATACTCATTTTATTTTAACACACCCATCAGGGCGTAATATTATTTTCAATTAACATACTTGTTATTTTAACACACCCGTCAGCGTGTAATATTGATTTTCGCTTATCGGTATTATACTATTTCCAGTTATATTAATAATATGCAAAATTAGCTAATATATTTAACCATTAAGAACAAAATAAGTTATCGGGTATACCCTGTCAATAAAATGTATATATTCCTTCTTGACAATTATAGGTGTTTAAATGAATAAAACTTTAAATAATCCTTTTTAAGAATTATTTCAAAATCTCTTAAAAGGAATGGACCTCCGATGTAACAGTTGCAATTTAACTTTCACTAGAAGAGATCATATTATTCGGCATAATAACACTAGACACTTAGGAATGGAATTTAAGTGCGATCAGTGTGGTACAACAACGACTCAGAAAGATAATCTAACACGTCATATCAAGCGGTGTTATCAATCGTTGGTACAAGGGAACAAGCGGCAAGCAACCGATGCAACAACTTGTCAACCACCTGCAAAGGTACGACGTGTTGAAAATAATCTCAATCAAATGGCAAACGATATGAATGGATACAAACAGCAGTCAACGGTGGTGGAAGAAAACAGATCAATCAAGCTTCTTCAGTGGATTAAAGCTCTCAAAGGATACCTTCAGAGCTACTATATAATTCCAACAGAAGTCACCACCGATCTATCACTATTTCTCAAACACACCCAACCGCTACTGGAGAAACTTTTAAATAGACATCAACGTCGAGGAGTGAAGTTATGGATCAGCGTTCAATGACTTCTCAGCAAGATTGATAGGTCAATGATGACCGCACATTTCAATAACAAAGTGCGGACAATTCTACCAGGATTCAATATTTGTGAAGAGATAGGATACGTCTTCGATGAACTAACAAAGAAATTCGAAGAATTTGCATCACGGCGGTCAGGTTGGATACTTGAATATGTCAAGCATGCAGATGTTCATCTCAGCGTATACCGACCACTACATGGTTCAACATATGTCAAATTACCAGCATTCATTCGGAATAAACACGCTGTACTGAATATTCAAAACAATGACAATAAGTGTTTTGTATGGTCGATATTGGCGGCGCTGCACCCGTTCAGCTACAGTCAGCATGCTGAGAAGGTGAACAACTATCAACCATTTGAAACTGAACTCAATATGACTGGTATTAGCTACCCGTTCAGTCCTCAGGATATTCCTAAGGTCGAACAGCAAAATGGTATTGCTGTCAACGTTTACGGAGTGGAAGACGGTGACATTTACCCACTATTAATATCAAAGACTCGATATCAACCATACGTTCATCTACTGCTATATAATGGTCATTATTGTCTCGTGCGAAATCTCGATTCTCTGCTCAACACTCAACGTCGAAACTCACACAAACTATATTTTTGCGACAAGTGTTTAACTCCTTGCTACAACAAAGAGCGAAGGGATAAACACGTTCAACAATGTCGTAATGATCAACCAACAGGAATAGACGTTCCCCCACCCAACTCAACCCTTGAGTTCTATAACCTTCACCGAATGCAACGTGCACCCTACGTTATTTATGCTGATTTCGAGTGTGTCCTCGAAAAGGTTCACACATGTGAACCATCAGCATCTGCATCATACACAAACCCCTACCAAAGACATACCCCTTGTGGATATGGACTTGTTGAAGTATTTGGTTGCTGCAATGATAAGATCGAAATCGGTAACCCAATTGTATATCGCGGTGGTAATATGATGAAAACTTTTTTATATAAAATAATCAATCTATCAACACGATTTCAAGAAAAATACATGGAAAATCAGAAACCTATCAACATGACGGAAGCGGATAAAATGAGTCACCGAACCGCTACTTCATGCTATCTTTGTGGTGGCTCTATGAACAAAGACGATAAGGCAAAGGATCATTGTCACATATGCGGTCGATATCGTGGAGCGGCACATCTAAAATGCAACATCGGATACCGTCTTAGTCGTGATGTCACAGTGCTTTTCCACAATCTTCGACGATACGATGGGCATCTAATTATGCAAGAGCTCGGAGCAATATGTAAGGAGAAAAGATTGGAAATTGAATGTATAGCGAAGGGGATGGAGGACTATATGACATTTTCAATCAAACGTAAAACAAAGAAGTTGAAAAGAGGAGAACGCACGAGTGGCAACCCTTTTATAATAGATGAAGCAGAAGATGATGTTGATGACGATGACGAGTGTTGGGACGAAGATGCGAATGGTATCGACTTTATACTTGGCAACGATGATAATGACGAAGATGATGAAATTGGGTGGAAGATTCGCTTTATCGACACAATTCAGTTTTTACCAAGTTCTCTACATGAATTAACAGAGAACCTAAAGAAAAAAGGTGTTGAAACATTCAAAGCAATGTCTGCTACGTTCGGTGATAATATTTATCTTATGCTTCGCAAAGGTGTATACCCGTATGAATATATGGATGGCATGGGACGTTTTAGTGAACGACATTTACCACCACAAGCAGCATTCTATTCATCGCTCAATGGATGTCATATCAGCGATGATGATTATGCTCATGCACAAGCTGTATGGCTTGAAATGGAAGTCTCTGACCTTGGACAATATCACGATCTTTATCTTAAAACAGACGTTCTACTATTATGCGATGTCTTTGAAAACTTCAGACTTTTTGGAATCGAGAAATATGGTTTGGACCCAGTTCACTACATAACATTACCCAGTTTCGCGTGGGATGCGTGTTTAAAACTCACCGGTGTAAAACTCGATCTTATCAGCGATGGTGACATGTACGATTTCTTTGAAGAAGGAATTCGTGGTGGGGTATCTGTCATTTCTCACCGCTATGCGAAAGCTAATAACCCATACGTTAGCGGCTATGATTCTACAACACCAACCAATTATATCATATACCTCGATGCAAACAATTTATATGGATGGTCGATGGTGCAAAAGTTACCATGTCATTCATTCAGGTGGTTGTTGCAGGAGGAAATTGAATCTATTGACTGGCAATCGGTGAACCCCAACAGTGATACTGGATATATATTAGAAGTGGATTTGAAATACCCTCGGCAGCTTCACGATCTTCATAACGATTACCCTTTAGCACCGGAACGCTTAACAGTCACCGGTGATATGCTGTCATCATATTCACAATCGCTCAGGGTTGCAGCTGCAGATGTGCAGAAGTTGGTTCCCAATCTCAACGATAAAGTATGTTACAAACTGCATATTCGTAATTTGCAGCAATACTTGGACCTTGGATTAGAACTTCAAAAGGTTCATAGAGTTATATCTTTTAACCAATGTGAGTGGATGGAACCCTACATAACATTCAATACTGAAATGCGGAAGAATTCAAAGAGTAATTTCGAAAAGGATTTATACAAACTACTTAACAACGCTGTATTCGGTAAAACAATGGAGAATGTTCGAGCTTATGTAGACATTAAACTTGTAACACATGAACACAAATATGCGAAGTTGGTTGCTAACCCTCGTTATTCAATGTCCTCAATTTTCAATGAAGATCTCGTCGCAGTAAAAATGCATCGTAAAACAGTCAAGTTGTGTAAACCCATATATGTTGGGTTTACTGTTTTAGAGTTATCTAAATCATTAATGTATAATTTTCATTATACCTATATGAAAGAACAATACGGTAACCGGTGTAAATTACTATTTACCGACACAGACTCTCTCTGCTATACCGTGGAAACTGAAGACATTTACGATGACATGTGTCGCAATGCAAACAACTTCGATACCAGCGATTACCCAGTAGATCACCCCCTCTTTTCAACTACTAACAAAAAGGTCCTTGGAAAGATGAAAGACGAGACAGCTGGTAAACCAATCGAGGAATTTGTCGGACTTCGATCAAAAATGTATAGCATCAAGTATGGCAGCACTGAAAAGAAGAGAGCAAAGGGGATCAAGGAATACGTTGTGAAAACAGACATTAAGCATCAAAATTATGTGAATACATTATTCAACAGCGACAAGATGCATCACAAAATGAATATAATTCAATCGAGCAAGCACATACTGAATACAGTGACATTGAACAAAACAAGTTTGTCAGCTTATGACGATAAACGATATATTATGGACGATGGAATAACTTCATATGCATACGGACATTGTGATATTAGAAGAAATGTATGATGACCATTGAGACAGTGACTCTGTATTTTTATGTACTTTTGTTATATATATTTTCATGTGTATTGTATTATGTTGTATTATGGTTTCTATTGTATGTTTTTAATCAATAAATTATGTCATTAATTCGTGTTATTGGTTTGAGCTGATATAGACAACCTGCGCATCCAATGGGTGTTAAACATGCAGGAATGTCTTAAAAGGAATATAGTTTGTTTCAATGTATTGCAATGGATGAGAAGTTGAAAGCAATTTATTACGACCCCACCAACATTGCGGGGTTTTCTACGGTACCTAAATTATATACTGAAGCAAGAAAACGTGGAGTTGATATTAAGTTAAGAGAAGTGCAGGATTGGTTACGAGCACAAGAAACATATACTTTACACAAACCCAGAAGATTTAGATTTAAACGGCGACGTACTGTTGTTAAAAGGTTTAAATGATCTTTATCAAGCGGATTTAGCTGACATGACAAATCTTGCATCATATAATGATGGTTACAAGTACTTGCTTGTTGTGATTGATTGTTTTTCAAAGTTTGCATAGGTGGTTCCAGTAAAAAACAAACCAGCAAATACCATTCTAACAGCTCTCAAATCAGTGTTTGAAGAAACAAAACCAGAAAACTTTCAAACTGATAACGGTAAAGAGTTTGTAAATAGTTTAGTTTATGAGTACTGTAAAAGTAAAGGTATTAATATATATACCGCAAAGAATAACGAAACTAAGGCAAGTATGGCAGAACGATTCATACGTACTCTAAAGGGGAAAATTTACAAGTTTTTGACAGCAAATAACACTAAGCGATATATAGATGATTTGGAAAGTGTAGTGAAAACATATAATAACACCGAAAATCGCTATGGATATGTTCCCTCCAAAGTATCGGCTCATAATGAAGATGAAGTTCGTGAAAAATTATTCCCAGCTAGAGACATTGATGTTCGATACAAATTTCAACTTGGAGACGTTGTACGAATAAGCAAAGAGCGCTTACCTTTTGAGCGTGGCTTCAATCAGTTATGGTAACGAGAAGTATTTACAGTCAATGAGCAGTTTCCTCATAACCCACCGGTATATCAAATTATTGATTCTAATAATGAAGTTATACTTGGTAAATTTTATGCGCAAGAGCTGCAGAAACTTTATGTTGCAGATGATACATATAAGATTGAAAAGATAATACGAAAACGCAAGACTAAGAGGGGAACAGAATACTTGGTAAAGTGGAAGGGGTACCCCGAATCAATGAACTCATGAGTACATGAACGCGATTTGCGACCTATTTAAGGGTACAAAACGTACCCGTAAGGCTGCAGAACATACGGGTACACGGGGATACAAAACACACTAGAATGGGGGTACAGAATATGGGTATACAGTGTAACCATAGGGCTTACACTTGTAGGGGTACAGAATAGGGGTACAAAGCTTACCCATAGAGGCAATGCGAACCCGGATACATAGGGGCACATAGAGGTACAGAATAGGGGTACAAGTGGCATGTACGTGGTATTAAACAGGGGTACATGGAGGTTAAAATGACACCTATAGGGGTACAAAACAGGGGTACAAAGTAGGCTATACAGGGGTGCACAACACAGGCATGGAATAGAAATACACAGGGGTACAAAGTTCTTAAAAAGGGTTGATCATGTATAATCTTTGATAATTATGGATCATGTATGAATCAGCTGCAATCGTGCTTATACTTCTCGTCAGTATTTGCATAGACATAAGAAAACTTGTAGAACTCAACCGCAAAATTTACCACCAGTTTCTCAAGTTGACGTTCAAAGTTGTGATAGCGTACTATTACCTCTGGAATTACCACTCACGTGTGTAGTAAGTGGTCAAACCGGGAGTGGAAAAACTCGATTGATATATCGATTGTTGAAACATGGGCTATTTGATCAACCATTCAACAAAATTTTGTACTGTTACAGTATATTGCAAGATATTTATAGTAAAATGTTGAGAGAAATTTCAAATTTAGAACTTTACGAAGGCATACCACAAAGTTTCCTCATCTAATGGGTACACAATCTGTGTACTAGACGACTTAATGATTGAGGCTGCGAGTGATAAAAAGCTTGCAGCGGCATTCTCTAAAATGCGTCATAATAAGCTAAGTACTATTTTTGTTACTCAAAATTTGTATCATGAAGGTAAATATATGCGAACAATCACCCGCAATGCTCAGTATATGGTTTTGTTTCCCAACTTCCGGGACCAGTCAATGATTCATACTTTGGGAAGGCAAATGTGGCCTTCAAAACCTCACTTTCTCTCAAGCGCGTTTGAGCAAGCAACGAAGGAACCGTATGGGTACTTGTTTCTTGATTTGAAACCAGCTACAGAGAGTGTACTAAGGGTACAACAAAATATATTAACTGACGATGAGCAGTTGTTTGTATATTCTTAAAAAGGATGAAACTTTCTAAATATCAAAAATGTCTCGAAATATTGAACGTAATTTACCCGCATTGCAGTTTCTTGGTGGATCATCGTCGAAAGTAATTACAGCTATGATTAAATTAGCACCTTTATCTCTGATTCACACATTCGCGGAAATTGCGTATAATATCATACAAAGCATAAAAACCAAACGTAAAGGTCTTAAAAGCATTGCAAGCAAACGTATTTCAAGTTCGAAAAAGAAAAAGTTGCTTAAACCTACTGTTGCAAAATATTTAATTAATTATTTCAACAAGCATTATGGCACGTAGAATGGCGGTGATACCGGTAAGTTGGTTGGATATTATGAAGAATGGTGGTTTAAAAGATAAAGAACCAGTTAAAAACGAAGTAGTTGTTTATGAAATAAGAGAAAAACCCGACTTGTCATTGATGTTTCCTAAAAATTTACGAAATAAAGCTAACCTGATGTTGAACAATATTAAAGATTTAAGGTTGAATGATAACAACCAAGTGATTTACCCGTATGAAACTGTTGGTTCCAATATTTTTGATTTGCTCAAATACTTTGTCTCAGATGTCAACTTTTCACCCCCACGACCGCTAGATTCAGACAAATGTGAAGCACTTCTTAGAGGAGTACCTTTGTCAGCTTTTGGAAGAGGTAGGAAAGGTAAAGTAGCTGAGCAGAAAACAAAATGGAGAACACTTTATTCTTAAATAGCATCAATGAAGTTTTGTAACTAATCATGGAAGTTGTAGTTGTTTGTGACGTGAGCGAACCAGTTGTTGAGTTTCCGGCAGCATTTCGCGCAACCAAGGTTAGAGTATTGGATATAGAGCTTCTTGATAAGTATGTAAACATCCGAGGCGGTACCATTGGATACTTTTCAAACAAATCTTGGAAACAATTTAAGATCGAAAAGAGATACTATACAGTCAACAACCACTTGTCATACCTAAACATGTTCAGCACCAGCATTGAGCTTACAGTTAACCCATGTTGTGGTATGGTTACTGTATATTTGTTGGATAACGCTGAAATAAAATTATTTCCCGAAATTCAGGAGTTGTTTGGCTTCAAAAACCCTCATTTGAAAAACGGCAGGCATTCTGAAAATAAATGTGTGGATCTTGGAAGGTGCAAACCTACATTTCTTATGGGTTCCTTTGTGAAAGATAGACTAGTGAATGGAAGATATAAACCATTACTACATGTAATATCAGCACCCAAAAATGCTATGTCGTTAGAACTAAATAATTGTATGTTCAAAGTGCTGGGTTTTGAGGTCGTCGACTGTGAATTCAAACCCGTGGAGTTTTTTCAAGGAGCAAAAATGATTATTCGGTTGTGGTTTAGTTCTTAAAAAGGATTAATGTAAATAAAATACATGCTAAAAATGGCGCTACCTTTATGCTTTAAGTCATCAAGGCAACTAAAGTGCAGTAGCGCTCATAAACGTTAAGAAAAACGTAAAGAAGAAAAGTCTTAAAAAGGATCACAAGAAGAAGAAAAGCAAACATGGCAAACGTATGCGGCGTCGAAAAACTTAACTGGCAGGGAAATCAATACCCCGTTCAGCAATCGATAATCTCGACACAGCTGGTGGAAGTCGCATGTGAAACAACGTTACCGAGCAGCGACACGGATGATTCATTTCGTTTTAAAATTGGTGAAAGTGTTTTTGATTTAGTTGATATATCAGAAATATTTGCATATATTGAGTTTCAAATACTGAACGGGGATGGGAAAGAAATTAAGGACGCAAACGTTAAGTTTGCACCATGTAATATGTTTGGGTACGCACTTTTTTCTTCAGTTGAAATGAAAATTAACGGGGCACCTATAACATTCAACCAAAAGCATTACCCTTGGGTGACATATATTTTATGCATGCTACACATGACTGAGGAGCAAAGGAAACAATATTTAGCAGGGTGACTCTATAAACCGGATGAGACGTATATGTTTGATGATCTACAAGATAACGAAGGTTCAGTTTATAGAAATGCGTTGACTGCAAAGTCACAAAACTGTGAACTTTATTTTCCTATTATTATGGACGTACATTTGACACCCACCTACCTACCCCCGAAAAGTAGACTAGAGTTTAAATTCACTCGAAGCTCACCGTCACTAATTTTGTTGTATGAACCAACAAATAAACTTTTAGTTCGAATAAATGATTTTAAACTTTACATACCAAAGGCAAGACTAACAAAACAAGCTTTCGAATACCAACATAAAATTCTAAATAGTAGTGCGGTAAAATTTCCTAGTATACGGTATAAGATTCAAACTCTTTCAGTAAATAAAGGGTTATAGAATGTGGATTGGACAATTTTTGAAAGAACATTACCACGTAGAATATACATTTGGGGTATAACGCAAGAGGCATACGCTGGAGCACCAAAGTCAAATCTGTTCAAGTTAAGTTTACCAGATATGAACAGTTTTACAGTGTTTATGAACGATGATAGATACCCGTGTAATATATCTCTACAGTGCAAAGCTGGTAACGATATGAGATGTTTTATAATACATTGTATAAACTAAATGGGAGAACCGAGAATTTGGGATTAATCGAAGTTGGTTTTAGACAAGGGGCAGGCTATCAGATATTTTGTATTGATTTGAGCAAAGATCACAGTAGCAATTGCAATTATCTTTCAAACCCACCAGATGGGCAATTGAGACTTTCTATTGATTTTGCGGAAGAGTTAAAGAAGGCTACTGTTATTTTTGTAATGGGGGAATTTACAGCTGAACTAAACATTAACTCAAATAAAGAGGTATTTTGGAACTAAATGTCTTAAAAAGAATGAAGTTGGTGTGAATAGTAGTAATGGCGGTGGATAAGCGAGTTGTAATATGTAGTGCATTGTTTGTAATACTCATATGTGAAACACTTTTATTGCTACTAAATACCAGTTGTAAAGTTCAATCGGATTCATTATGTTTTGATGATTGGACAAACGGGACAAGCGAAAAATGGAACCCCGCAGAAGGCTACGATATTAATTGGATCAACCGGACACCGTCGAATCTACATTTCAACGTTCGATTGAAACCACCGAAAGCTCTTAAATGGAACGCATGATGGTTTATCTATTCGACGTATTTGAACATTTATTAAACAAGTTATCGATACCTTATCAACACGGACTTATATTGGTAAAATCGGTTGGTATTTATCGTGGATATACATTCACCAACCATTATATGGGAGCAAGATTTATGAAACATCTCGCAACGTACGACTTGGATAAAGTGATTCGTCAACGATAAATTGAAATCAATATTCGCGAAGCGTATCAATAATGGATCAGTATGTGCGCAATACTTATCTTCAAAACGAAATTGCTTATTGGCAAAACCGGGTGGATGACTTTCGACGTCAATGTGAAGCAATAGGCACCATATCGAAGGGCGATCGGAGGATGAATAAAATTTGATCAGAGTTCAACGACGACGACAAGCAATTATCAAGGCGGTGGAATTTATAACGAAGAACGAAAACACTTTGAAACAGTCTTTGTATGAATTATCATTGTCGTACCCTATGTTGTATGTTGAATATTAATATGATATTATTAAATTGTGTAATATGTTTGATTTGAAGTAAAAAGAAAAAAGCATAATGGTAGCCGATACCGTGTATATGGTGTAAAGCCATCTGATGATTCCCTTGGCAGGGATGAAATGTCTTAAAAAGGATTACAATCAGTTGTTCATTTCAAATTAGTAGTATCAAGATGACGCTCCAATTTTCATATCATCTTATGCAACAACATGTGAAAAACGACATTCCAAGAAGCTCATTCTTAATCGGCGACTATCGAGAGAATATCATCGAGACCGTATTGAATGGTGATGATCACTACACTAGACAAGATGGACGTATGGAACACTTCAAGAAATTTAAATAGACAGTTGGATACCTCGGTCTCAATGGTGTACCCGGTCACATCGTGTGTGTCATTACCGAGGGTGACGTGGCTATCACAGCATACATATATTCAAGCATAGTTCATGCTCGCAGAAGAAAAATTAAATTGATGAAACAACTAGTGTAATATTGTATAATGTTGTGTTGTACTTGTTACTTTCGCTGAAGTAAAAAACGTAACGGTAGCCTATAACCGTCAGATAAGAGCCTTGGCATGGTCGAAACGTTTCGCTGTGATATATTATAGTGTCTTCTGCTGGTTGCCTAGCAACAATATGTTTGTATACGTGTGTGTTTATATATCTATATAATGAGTAATGATCTCAGCGCAGATGAGTCATCCCACCACCTCCTCCGGGAGGGGGGTAAAACTGGGTTTTTCATCTACTGTTGGTAATTTTAAGATTGGCCCCGCCAGATTTATTAACGTGCCAAGGCTGGTGCACGAAATGTGAAGCTCGCGTTTGATCGAGTTTATGCTAATAATTATAAAATTGCCAGATATATCAACATATATTATAGAGCTACAGGGCCTCCTAATTTTTGCATACGTTCTTCGCTCCCCCAGTGCTTTTCAATGGTATACTGCATAAAAAAACAATACACGTGCAACATATTCATTTGATTAAAGAATTTTTATGCATATTTTATTCAAAGTGTGTCAAATATCAAGCACTAAAACTATGAAAAATATTATTGATTGATATTGATAATTATTGAAAATTAAATATTCGAGGCAGAAAACACATTTAAAGCCCGCCGCCGTGCGTCTTGCCAACGATCCTATGCAAACCGTGCGAAGCTGCTCCAAAAATGTCTATCATTAAAATTCATGGTTTAATTATCTAATGTTTTGGATAAAGGATTGCATAAATTGCATAAAGGAAGACACCAATATGCGTAATTTAAACAAGTACTAATATCACGAGCGATTTCCACTTCGTTGTCTAACTATGGATCCATGTATGTTGACCCTACGAAATAACATGGCTGTGACATTTAACATTATTTTTACTTTAAAGGGCTGAGAATCGTAATGCTCTTCCATCATGCACTTTGGTTACTTACCATGCAGTGTCAATTTTTGTTTCGCACTGTCATGCTAATATTGTCTTAACCAGATGCTAAAGCTACTGTATCTACGAAGAGCTGGGAAACGAAAATGTAACGATATTGTGACTCAGTCTAGCATTAGAATATGTTAAATATGTTTCCGTTGCACTTTATGAGATTGCCAGACGATATAATGCTGGAGGCTTCAAATCTCACAAGTGGCTCTGTTGCACTGAAGAAATGAGCAGAAGTTCCGCTAATCTTGCGGAATAATATTTTTAACTTGCTGCTGCTAAACATAAAATCAAACAATACCAATATAATGACTTTTGGAGGTGCCGTGCCATATATTTATAATCAAACTGAAGAAACAGCTTGGGGCAGAAGTGAGGTGCAGGCTGCACTCTATTCGATACACCAATATAATGACTTTTGGGAGTGCGTGCTATATATTTATAATCCAGCCGAAGAAACAGCTCGGGGCAGAAGTGAGATGCAGGCTGCACTCTATTCAATATGCCAATATAATGCCATTTGGAAGTGGGTGCTGTATATTTATAATCCAACTGAAGAAACAGCTTGTGGCAGAAGTGAGGTGCAGGCTGCACTCTATTCAATATACCAATATAATGACTTTTGGGAGTGCGTGTTATATATTTATAATCCAGCTGAAGAAGCAGCTTGGGGCAGAAGTGAGGTGAAAGTTGCACTCTATTCAATATACCAATATAATGACTTCTGCGAGTGCGTGCTATGTATTTATAATCCAGCTGAAGAAACAGCTTGGGGCACAAGTGAGATGCAGGCTGCACTCTATTCAATATACCAATATAATGACTTTTGGGAGTGCTTGCTATATATTTATAATCCAGCTGAAGAAGCAGCTTGGGGGAGAAGTGAGGTGCAGGCTGCAGTGTGTTCAATATGCCAATATAATGACTTTTGGGAGTGCGGCTATATATTTATAATCCAGCTGAAGAAGCAGCTTGGGGAAGAAGTGAAGTGCAAGATGCACTCTATTCAATATACCAATATAATGACTTTTGGGAATGCGTGCTATATATTTATAGTCCAGCTGAAGAAACAGCTCGGGGCAGAAGTGAGGCACAGGCTGCACTCTGGTCAATATACCAATATAATGACTTTTGCGAGTGCATGCTATATATTTATAATCCAGCTAAAGAAACAACTTGGGGCAGAAGTGAGGTGCGGGCTGCACTGTGTTCAATTATTCAATATAATGACTTTTGGGATTGCATGCTATATATTTATAATCCAGCTGAAGGAGCAGCTTGGGGCACAAGTGAAATGCAAGCTGCATTCTGTTCAATATACCAATA
>JASANE010015257.1:0-12655 GCA_030248225.1 Trileptium ribeirensis
ACTATATACCCCAGCTCCCATAAATCGGCAATTAAATATGATGACTTTTAAGGCACATGTCCGAATGGTCAGCCGGTTTATGTGCCACTTGGTCAAACAACACCGCAGCAGTGTACATTGGGGCTTGTCAATTCGTGTCCGGTATCCGGCTACTCGTGTTTGTCATCGACCAACGGTCAACCGGTCTGTTGTCGATCGGCGAACCCAACGCCTTTATTGCAACCGTCATGCCCAGTTGGAACCAGAGCTCAATATGGGTAAAGTTTGCCATTTTTATTTGGAAAAACGTTGCATTTCGACGTCACTGGTAAATGCAGAAATTACTAAAGGGAGTGTGAGGAACTGGCGATTGAATCTCTACGCATCCTATCGGCAGCAAATTGCTGTTATAGCTTTTATTTGTTTTTCAAATTGTGAGGCCTCACCGGCCCTTATCTGAATTCGCTATCTTCTTTTGATGAACAAATAACTTGTACACAAAATATTTCAAATAAAATACGTTGAAATGAATCTTTATATCTAGAAACTGTGTTATTTTAAAATATTATAGTAACATTTATGAGGTTAAAGAACCACTCAAAAGTTTGTGTTATTTTCGGAAAAGTTACTGTCAAACGCCCCCGGGGGTTGGTGAAAAAGTATGCTTCGCTCATATCTGTAATACCATAAACTTTCTGTCCACATCTTACTTACGCTGCGAAAGGTTGAGTTGAATTTTAATAACCAAAAAAAATAAGAGTAACAAAATATGCATGGAATTAAGATATCACTAGCTTGTGAATTATGAATTATGTGATAGTAGAGACTTGATTTATTTAATTATTTCTGGCAGGTGAGCTTAAAATATTTAATTACGATAAATTATTTTACCTATAGGAGTATAAAATGTTTGCCTTTATATCCCTTGTTGGCACGCTAAGAACGAGCAATTCGTTTTTTTCAAGCATAAATTTCAAACCCTTTGAATCTCATCGAGTACATGTTTATTTAACTTGGACATAAAAATATATTGGTCCACGTTTTGATGACAATCTGTTCGAGACATTACAACTTTAGGCAATTTACGTTGCAAAAAATTAATATTTTCAGTGAGGCTCTACGGTAGTTGGGATCCCGCCACTTGTGGCGCTTACCGTTGTCGTTGTGACAATGTTGATTTTAATTAATATATTACCAAATGTTCTTTGATTTTGCAGCATACGTAAGAAAAGATGTTATCATTTTTTGCGAAAAGTATATGCTATAATACGGTAACAACTATTAGAAATTTTAAAAAAGAGTAGGTAGAGTAGAATTTGCGTTATAAAACCTGTAAATTTGCTAATTTTCACTTCATCGTCGGTAACTCTTGTCCAAATTCACATTTTTTGCGAAAAGTATATGCTATAATACGGTAACAAACAACTATTAACAAATTTTAAAAAAGAGTAGGTAGAGTAAAATTTGCGTTATAAAACCTGTAAATTTGCTAATTTTTAATTCATCGTCGGTAACTCTTGTCCAAATTCACATTTTTTACGAAAAGTATATGCTATAATACGGTAACAACTATTAACAAATTTTAAAAAAGAGTAGGTAGAGTAGAATATGCGTTATAAAACCTGTAAATTTGCTAATTTTTACTTCATCGTCGGTAACTCTTGTCCAAATTCACATTTTTTACGAAAAGTATATGCTATAATACGGTAACAACTATTAACAAATTTTAAAAAAGAGTAGGTAGAGTAGAATATGCGTTATAAAACCTGTAAATTTGCTAATTTTTACTTCATCGTCGGTAACTCTTGTCCAAATTCACATTTTTTACGAAAAGTATATGCTATAATACGGTAACAACTATTAACAAATTTTAAAAAAGAGTAGGTAGAGTAGAATATGCGTTATAAAACCTGTAAATTTGCTAATTTTTACTTCATCGTCGGTAACTTTTGTCCAAATTCACATTTTTTACGAAAAGTATATGCTATAATACGGTAACAACTATTAACAAATTTTAAAAAAGAGTAGGTAGAGTAGAATTTGCGTTATAAAACCTGTAAATTTGCTAATTTTTACTTCATCGTCGGTAACTTTTGTCCAAATTCACATTTTTTACGAAAAGTATATGCTATAATACGGTAACAACTATTAACAAATTTTAAAAAAGAGTAGGTAGAGTAGAATTTGCGTTATAAAACCTGTAAATTTGCTAATTTTTACTTCATCGTCGGTAACTCTTGTCCAAATTCACATTTTTTACGAAAAGTATATGCTATAATACGGTAACAACTATTAACAAATTTTAAAAAAGAGTAGGTAGAGTAGAATATGCGTTATAAAACCTGTAAATTTGCTAATTTTTACTTCATCGTCGGTAACTCTTGTCCAAATTCACATTTTTTACGAAAAGTATATGCTATAATACGGTAACAACTATTAACAAATTTTAAAAAAGAGTAGGTAGAGTAGAATTTGCGTTATAAAACCTGTAAATTTGCTAATTTTTACTTCATCGTCGGTAACTCTTGTCCAAATTCACATTTTTTACGAAAAGTATATGCTATAATACGGTAACAACTATTAACAAATTTTAAAAAAGAGTAGGTAGAGTAGAATATGCGTTATAAAACCTGTAAATTTGCTAATTTTTACTTCATCGTCAGTAACTCTTGTCCAAATTCACATGTAGTTTTCATATATAATGTTGTATAAGTACTTGCTTCTACGCCAATCAGTCAGTACTAGCTTTAACGCTCTATACAACCACCTCCCAAGGTACCGTGACTAAACATAATGCTACATGCCGGTTTTTTACTCCTATATAACTAGGAGTCAGAAAACTAGAATCAGCGCTGACCAATAGCAAAAGGGATGGTGGAATGCCGTGACTTGTGTTCAAGCATATAAATTTTACAAATACCGAAGTATTTAGCAAAAATTGGGAAAATATTGGCAAAAATTGAAGGGCATTAGCAAAATTTCAACAAAAATTCTGGAAAATTAGAAAAAATGGGGAACACAACGTTTGCGCTAGTCAAAAATGAAAATGGTAGGTTTCAGAAGAAAGATTGGAGGTGTCCTTTAGGGATCACGTAGAGCCAAATTGGACTAGCCGCTCTTCACCGTTATTAAAATTCCCGCTACATTTTTGACAAATTTAGTCATAGTGTGATTTACTGATAACATTTGTAAAGTGTAACGGTATTTTACAACTAAACCTAGTTACACTGCGAGGTATCTCATCGATAGATCGTACTTGTAATTTAAATTATCATATTTTATCCCCATTTTTGCCTAATTATCTTTCCTATAGCTACAACTTTCTTGTCAGGCGACTCCCAGATGTAGAAGTAAGAAGTAGAAGTAGAAGTAAGCAGATGTAGAAGTAAGTAGATGTAAGAAGTAGAGGTACAAATTCATAACTAGCGTTGGTCCTTTAGTCTACTAAATTCGTGGAAATACGCATTTTTTGTACAAAATCTACAGCTTTATACAATAGAAAGATAACATATTATACTATTGTCTTGCGAAGATACTGTCCCTAGTTGTACCATTTTACTACTTTTAAGTATATTCAATTCTAAAGGTACAAAGCCGACGATCCTAACGAATTTTCGTCATTAATAACCTATGGTTGCTGCATTATGTCGTTCCAGGGAGATATGGGGGTGTTTTATTGCCTGTCGAGCTATTCTCAGAAAACACATTTTTGCTCATGTTCCGTTTTATTGGTGGGTGGATGGGGCGTCAAAAAATTCTTGTATAGATTTTCATCCACGCTGAACACGATGGTATTGCGTTTAGAGAGGTTTTGTTTCTGTGTTTATTCTTCTACGGAGATATATATTGGGTGTTTTAGGATCTGCCGGCTTATTCTCACAAAAGACCATTTTTGTTTTTGTGGTATATTATTGCGGAGTGGGAGCATCAAAACATTTTTAATATATAAGTTTTCAATCACACTGAGTACGATGGTATTGCCGTCGGAGAGTTGTAGTTGCTGCATTTCATCTTTCACCGGGGAATGAGGTATGGTTCATTTTAGGGTTGGCAGACCTATTTGCAAAACGACGATTTTTTATTTTTAGCATGTTTGAATTCATTTAAGTCACCATGTCATTGTTGTTTTAGCAACATATTGCAATTTTTAGTTTTCAAACGCGCTGAATACGACTGTATTACTACCGGAGAAATATTGTTGCTTTATCATTACAGCGCTGTGGGTGAACTTTAGGTCCGGATCATTTTCACATAACATATTTAAAATAGCACACAAACACCAGCAAAGCTAATATTTCAGGCTTGGAATATTTCTTAGCGGCCATAGTCGCTCCGTTTTGGCTTGTTTACGAGATGCTAGTAAATCATGTTTTAGGTCCCCAGCGTGTACAGTTGGTTCTTTGAATGCCTGCCAATCAGGTATACTTATTGTATGTGTAATTCTGTAATAGCATTTGTTGTACGGGCTTTTTACTTTAAATTTTACATTTCTTATATGGTATTTAACTGAGCTACCTATTTATTTTATATGTATTTTACCACTGAAAACTATCATTTTACTCATAATTTGAACAAAAATCTTTGCTGGATTACAAAAAGGTTTTAGAAGTAGTACACTAAGCTTTACAAGAACAAATTTGATAATACCAAAAAACATCAAGAGATTGAATTTTATCAGTCGATTTTTCAAATTTCCAAAGAATTTCCTGATATTCTTAAGATCAAATTTTTTTAAAAAGGATTTTGCTCATTTTGCTGATTTTAAAGATTTTGATTTTAAAGATTTAACATAAATGGTAAGCATTAAATAATGCACATGCTTTGTAGCTATTAGGTCTGAAACTATAATACAAATGGAATGTTCTATATTAATTGTTGTCAGAATAAATTATAAAGCTTGTATAGCACTATTGGATGTAAATTAAGTGCCAACCAATATGTTCCATATAAAGATTTTTAATTCAGTATTTTACTGCAAATTCACTAAGGGATTATTTCATAGTCGAACAATATTATTTTTAAATTTCAATGAGATTTATGGTTTTATTAATAAATTTTGAACATTATCTGAATTTGTTTAATTTTGTTCGTAGGACGTCCGTGCTGAAAATAATATAATATCACCATTTTTAGTTTGGGGTGAAAATTTAAATTTTAATTCGAATTATTTTTGAATGTTTGATTTTTTTATTTCAGGATATTCGTGCGTCGCTGGCACAACGGGAACGAGCTTATGTTGCACGATAAGGACACCAGGTAATTTATTCATTGTAGCTATATTTTCCCGTTGTTAAATGAGAAAAAATGTCATTTTGTTCGATCACCATTCAGATTTAAGGCAGATTCAGATTTTAGCTTTGATTTAGTAAAAATTTTCAGCTCAATATTTTCGTGCGATATATTGACTAAAAGAATGAAGGCTTAGTATTGAATGGAATAGATCGGCTTTCCTAATATTATACATTGTATTTACTGCATCGGTTATGTTGCGATTTATGCGGTAAAGTCTTGCTAATGTTCCATAGAATAAAATATTAATACAAGTAAAAGTGTTCAGGAAACCATTTTTGCAGAGTTTAGACTGATCAAATTACACGAAATTTTATCGAGTTATTTGGTTCTATAAAAACCGGTATAATTACGCAGGTTTCACATAATATATGTATGCAAAAATGTGAACTTACATCCTACATATTTTATTCGGTTAAACGTGTATTAATGTTTATAAATTTTAGGCGATCTAGCAGGGCATACCTTAAAATTATCTTATAGTTTGTCGTCCAAAGCTATGAAGACAAACTATCTGTTAGCATCTCAAACAAAAACCACAACAATCAGTTTCTCACAATGTATTTTCGCACAAAATAACTGTTTAAAAATACAGCTTACGACGTTTTGCGAAAACATTTTAATGTTTCTACACAAAGTTTGTTGAATGCCAAAATATTCTTCACGCTTCCTCGTAAGGAAGCAAAGATTGCAAATCATTCACTTTGACGAAAGAAAATATCTGTTCAAATGTCTTCCCAGTTAAAATAGCTACAAAATGATCATTCTTAGAAAGGTTTTAGTTTGATATATGTCAAAATTTTGTCCCATTTCGATATGACATTTATAGAATTGCAGTAGGTTGCCATTACTGATCTAGTGTTAGCGTAGACAGTAAAACAATACATAGTTTGTAGTCAAACAGTTTTCATTTAACCTATATATATATATGTATGTAAGTGTATTTGCCGACATTGTACATCAGGTTAGTATCATCTTTGACATATTACTTAACTGCACCTCAATTAACGGCAACTCTTTGAAATATTTAGCACGTTCGACACTGGTATTGTAAATAATTATGTTTTTTACCACAATTTCATTTATAGATTTTAATGTCATGGACTAACTATTTTCACTGTTTTGTTTACGCTTTTATCACATGTGTTTTACATCTCAAAAATAGCAATAAAATAAAATGTAGAAACAAATTCATTTATCATAAAATGTAAAAATAAAAGAAAAATTGCTGTTGTGTTTTTCTACATTTCGCAAAAATTAGACAAGATTATTTTAGTTTCTCATCGGCAGTCCATCAATATGATGGTGGGCTATGGGCCGTGTGGCGGCAATGCTTTTGATAACCAATTTTAATTTAGTGAGACTATATAATTGAAAAATATATAATATGATAAATTGAAAAATATATAATATGAAAACTATATAATTAGAAAAATTGAAAAAATCCGAAGGATTTTCGAAATCGAGATTTTGGGTCATGAGGGAGGAAACTATGGATCACGAGGAGTCGAATGGTGAAACACAGTTTTACTGGCTCATGGAGGTCTTATAGGTTTTGACAACGTTTCTGCATTTCTAAACTTATGATGACCCCGCTAATCATCCCATTTTATCATACCCGATGTGGAATCCACACCCATTGTTACGGAAGAAATAGGAAACTCTATTAGATTTATTCCAAGCCCAAAACAATAGCTGCTTCAAATCATGTTCAGCGAGATTTTGGGTCATGAGGGAGGAAACTATGGATCACGAGGAGTCGAATGGTGAAACACAGTTTTACTAGCTCAAGGAGGCCTTATAGGTTTTGACAACGTTTCTGTATTTCTAAACTTATGATGACCCCGCTAATCATCCCATTTTATCATATCCGATGTGGAATCCACACCATTGTTACGGAAGAAATAGGAAACTCCATTAGGTTTATTGCAAGCCAAAAACAATAGCCGCTTCAAATCAAGTAATAACAGTTCAGGGTGATTTTCTGGCTTTGAATTAGGAATCGCCTTTGTCAATAAACAAATTTAATGCAAACGTCGCGTCATAAACGAGTGATCCTAGATATAGTTAATTAGTAATTGTTCGCGTACAAATTTGATTTTCGCAAACAGAAAAAAATATTTTTCGACTGGCTACAAACTATTCAGTAATTCTGAAGTTATCAAATTATAGATGACGGTTAGTTGGGTCATAAGCTTAGCCGCAAATTATGCATACGGTTATTAACACATATCGGCACAGCCTGCATTTAACCTACGCGCGCCTCTCAGGATTATTTTGGCCATCTCTTATTTTCCACATGTTTTATTTATTGTTTAAATATAAATTGCACAAAACCTGAAATTTGCTTATCTGGTTTATCCGCAAAGATTTATTGTCAAGAGTCCTCAAACATCAACAATCTGGTTTGTCCATCTGGCCGTGTTGAACTGCGTCGCCAGAAAATGCGGTCCGACAGCAACAGCATCAACGGCGGTCAGCCACTAAGATGTGTTCCCGGTGCTATAAATCCTTGCCCCATTGGGTATTCGTGTACCCTAAATTTGCAGCTACAATCATTCTACTGTTGCTCGTCAATACGATCCCAAGGTAAAGTTTTCAACTATTCGTCCAAAAGTATAACAAAAGTATATAAATTTTGCTTTTATATAAACTGTTTTATTTTTTCTATATTTTATCTTTTCTATTACAATGAAATTACTAAAAAATACCTGGAAAATTTGTGTGAACTTCAATAAAAGCTAAAAGCTTCTGTCTTCAGCTGTTTTCGGATATGCTTGAATCTTTATATTACCAAATGGATTGCCTATCGTCAAAAATTATATTTATTTATGTCCGCCCATTCAGAGCATGACACAATGTCCCAATGTTTATAAATTTAATTAATGTTATTTAATTACAGTCACATGGGGTTCACTAATGCAATTATAACGTTTTCGCGTTTCACTGCACTGAATGTCACAGTCAAACATCGTATATAAAAATATTAGTACAATATGTTATAATATTAAAATAATAAGTTTGGGCACCGCTTTGATTTACGTGAAACTTTGTACCTATTAATTGTTTTGTGAAGACTGCAATATATTGCAACACATTTAAACGATAGAAAATTTAGCATTCTGGATTCAATAAAAAATCAAACTATAAAAGTGTTAATTAAGACAAGCCAAATATTATATATGCAACCTTCTTCGCAAATAAAGCATGTGCAATTTTGTTCATGTGACAGTCATAACCAGTTTCATAAAAAAAGCTGCAATTGAACAAAGACCAAGCCTTCATCAATTGATTTTAGACTCTTTCAACTAATCCATCAAGCAATTTTGTGGGAAGATGGTAAAAGATTTGGAAACTGCAAATATATATATATAGCATAACATCGTGATATGATCATTCTCGTAACGAATCAACTAAGCAAAAATAGGAAGATAGTTATTCTGAACAATTATTATCAGATGTGGTAATGTAGATTAATCCAATTTCAACGAGCTCGTATAAGCTATAAACCAATTAAAAATTTTGGATTGTGGACTGGGTCAAACCCACCTCCGCTCAGTTCTGCTCCGTTCAGCTACCCGCCCCGCCCCGCTACGCGCTACCCTTCGTGCGATATTCTCCTGCGATTTTAAATGCGCTTATTTTGGTACCAAGTTTTCCACATCTTCAATTGCTTTAGTCTTAGTTTTACACTTTAAGTTAATGTTGCCTCCAATTAATTCACGCTTGCCCAATATATTCATTTGGCTATCAAAACCGTTGTGTTCAGCCTCAAGTCGTCCGTAAATTACCGGCGGCGCAGTGACATTACAGCACCCACCGCTTTAGTCTTAGTTTTACACTTTGTTACGTTAATGTTGCCTCTAATTAATTCACGCTTGCCCAATATATTCATTTGGCTATCAAAACCGTTGTGTTCAGCCTCAAGTCGTACGCAAATTACCGGCGGCGCAGTGACATTACAGCACCCACCGCTTTAGTCTTAGTTTTACACTTTGTTACGTTAATGTTGCCTCTAATTAATTCACGCTTGCCCAATATATTCATTTGGCTATCAAAACCGTTGTGTTCAGCCTCAAGTCGTCCGCAAATTACCGGCGGCGCAGTGACATTACAGCACCCACCGCTTTAGTCTTAGTTTTACACTTTGTTACGTTAATGTTGCCTCTAATTAATTCACGCTTGCCCAATATATTCACTTGGCTATCAAAACCGTTGTGTTCAGCCGCAAGTCGTCTGCAAATTACCGGCGGCGCAGTGACATTACAACATCCACCGCTTTAGTCTTAGTTTTACACTTTGTTAAGTTAATGTTGCCTCTAATTAATTCACGCTTGCCCAATATATTCATTTGGCTATCAAAATCGTTGTGTTCAGCCTCAAGTCGTCCGCAAATTACCGGCGGCGCAGTGACATTACAGCACCCACCGCTTTAGTCTTAGTTTTACACTTTGTTAAGTTAATGTTGCCTCTAATTAATTCACGCTTGCCCAATATATTCATTTGGCTATTAAAACCGTTGTGTTCAGCCTCAAGTCGTCCGCAAATTACCGGCGGCGCAGTGACATTACAGCACCCACCGCTTTAGTCTTAGTTTTACACTTTGTTACGTTAATGTTGCCTCTAATTAATTCACGCTTGCCCAATATATTCACTTGGCTATCAAAACCGTTGTGTTCAGCCTCAAGTCGTCTGCAAATTACTGGCGGCGCAGTGACATTACAACATCCACCGCTTTAGTCTTAGTTTTACACTTTGTTACGTTAATGTTGGCTCTAATTAATTCACGCTTGCCCAATATATTCATTTGGCTATCAAAATCGTTGTGTTCAGCCTCAAGTCGTCCGCAAATTACCGGCGGCGCAGTGACATTACAGCACCCACCGCTTTAGTCTTAGTTTTACACTTTGTTACGTTAATGTTGCCTCTAATTAATTCACGCTTGCCCAATATATTCATTTGGCTATCAAAACCGTTGTGTTCAGCCTCAAGTCGTCTGCAAATTACCGGCGGCGCAGTGACATTACAACATCCACCGCTTTAGTCTTAGTTTTACACTTTGTTACGTTAATGTTGCCTCTAATTAATTCACTCTTGCCCAATATATTCATTTGGCTATCAAAATCGTTGTGTTCAGCCTCAAGTCGTCCGCAAATTAAAGGCGGCGCAGTGACATTACAGCACCCACCGCTTTAGTCTTAGTTTTACACTTTGTTACGTTAATGTTGCCTCTAATTAATTCACGCTTGCCCAATATATTCATTTGGCTATCAAAATCGTTGTGTTCAGCCTCAAGTCGTCCGCAAATTACCGGCGGCGCAGTGACATTACAGCACCCACCGCTTTAGTCTTAGTTTTACACTTTGTTACGTTAATGTTGCCTCTAATTAATTCACGCTTGCCCAATATATTCATTTGGCTATCAAAACCGTTGTGTTCAGCCTCAAGTCGTCCGTAAATTACCGGCGGCGCAGTGACATTACAGCACCCCACCGCTTTCGCGGTCAACCCACCCCATTTTTATTGCACATCTGCATGCATCACTTTATTGGTTGTAATTAATTTTCCAACGATTTATAGATACTGGATGCCCTGATGGTTCGGTTGCGTTACTCCGGTCTTACAAAGGTGAGATTCAGCAATGCTCAGGAGCTCATGGTGGATTAGCGGACTGTGCTCCCGGCTATTCGTGTACGTTTAGCATTCCGTATTTGAGATGGCAATGCTGCAGTATCGGTCATCGCCGTACAGCTAACGGTAAACATTAAACATTATAAATTAGAATTTAAGATCTAAACCAGATTTAAGGTAACAAACAGTGCTACGGAGTCACTGGGACATTGAGTGTCGTTATTTTCTCGGGATCCAAAGAAAGAATGTGCTTGGCATGAAAAGTTTCAATTCTGTAGAACAGATTAGCGTTCACCATTTTAATTGAAAATCTTTTATTAAATCTTGAAAAATGTATAGCGGCTCGATAAAGCAAGCCTTTTTAGTTTCAGAAAAAAGTAACATTTTCTCTAATTTTCATCTTTAAATTCTGGGGTACAAGTGATCAGATACGTTTGACAATGTCCCAGTGAATCGCTAATAATATATATTAATTTCAGCATAAAACATATTGTTTTTACTGAATTATATTTTAATTTCTGGTTTTATTTAAGTTTATCCAACAAAGAACATCTACAACACGAAACCAATTATGTCATACAACAATCACAACACATACAATAGCAAGCCAGTTACTACGTACAACCAGCATAACAGCCATACATCGTATGATTCGAGAAATAGTTATTCCGGCGGTTCAGTCTACGGTGGTGGCTATGACAGCTATAGCAGTTACGGCTCGAAGGCGCCTTACAAGGTCGTAGCAGCAGCAGCGGGTCGGCGTCAAAGAACCCGGTCCCGGGCACATCACAGGCAACAACGCCTCCGAAGGCCAACGCCAAACTGGCAGCGGAAGACTGCGACGGGAGCGAACACCAGAAAACGTCACAGTCGTCTCATCAACAGCAACGACAACCGGCGACAACGACAAGAGCGTCAAAAGCGGCAACAAAAACCAGCAGATCTCCTGATTACAACCACGTGGACCCAACTGACGTCAATTCCAAATCAGAGCTCGCCCACGAACAGCAGCCACGAGGGACCCCATTATCCATTTAGCATTTCCTCATTACTCGATCCGTACGGACTCTATTCTGCCCGGAGCAGTAATAATTATGAATTACGAAGATACAAGCGACAAGTTCTGAGCACAAAACATGGAAGATTTGGAAGCTTCGTAGCTCCGGCACTGAAACTCAGCTGTCCGGCTGGATGGAATCCGTATCGAAACAGTTTTACCCACTTACCGCTCTACTGTATTCCTGGACGATCACCTGGCTGCCCGAACCACTACTCCTGCATCCAAAGCGCAGAAAGTAGATATTGGCATGTTTGCTGCTTGGCTGCTACGTCTCTTAGTAGCAGGTCAAGTAATCTTGCCGATATCGATGATTTCAGCAGTAAAAGAACATTTGTTATCCCAAATCAAACAAATTTTGAAAACGGTGTCATCATAAATCATGCTCCAAATCAATGGAAGATTCACGGAACTGCACGTGGTGGTGGCTTGGCAACAAACTACCGAAATAACTTAGTCCCTAATAATAAAAATAAGCAACAAGAAGCAACACGTGAATTTTTACGCCGTATCTCGGTAGCAGAATATCATTTGCAGCGAAATGGCAATACGCCTTACCGAAATCAATTTACCAACTCCGGGTTTAACTTTGGTCAACAGTCTTATGCAAGTGCCATGTGAGCCTACACCTCTCCGTGCTTCGTGGATCGTGTAATTATAGTTGCTGGTTCTATTTTGATGTGATGCGTCATCCACCTG
>JASANE010015259.1:0-10614 GCA_030248225.1 Trileptium ribeirensis
AGTTAACCTTACTTTAGTCTTTTGTTGGAAAATTATAACAGCATAAATTATCGCATTTAAATACAAAATTTTGACACATATATGCTGGATAAATATGTTGAATGTAAAGGTGCTTTTGCATGTCAGGTCTTTCCTTCAGAATTAGGCTCAAACATTGATAAAATTTTGAGCTCAAATTTGGGTTAAAATTTGAAAGCATTTTTGCATTTTTGTGGATATCACCATGTGAATACTGTTCAGACTTTTGTAGCGTAATACCTCAGCCAATCAGAGACAAACAATAGAACTAGAAAAAGTTTGAAGCACGGTGATTTACAATTTTTTTTCAATTGCAAATAGAGACAAAATGCAATTTAGATAAAATTTATGGCAAATTTTTTTGTCAAATTTTGATGAAATTTTTGTCAAATTTTGATAAAAATTTTCTCAAATTTTGATCAATCTTTGACCTCCAAATCTGAGCAAAAATATTGACGGATGAACGGAGATTGTTCGCGGTTAATACGCGTGAAACAAAATGACTCTTAAGATAGCGCAAGTGAAATCTTATTTCTATCAGGTATGAAACTATTTTATATAAAGATTTTGTTGTCAAAAACACTCTAAAATTCAAAACAAAAAGAAGCATGTATCATGCATTAGATGACATGTATATTATTGTATATGAGATATATATTGTTTAAATCTGTTTTATCTGATAAATAGAACACATAAAGGTCTACGAATCATATAGCCTAGTTGTAAACGAGAACATTGAGCCGACACAATCAGTACTAAAAGCGGCAAAAATCAAATAAATATAGAAACAACTCTATCAACTCGCATAGCACCGATTTTGTATATACAATTAATTAAATAAGCGACAAAAATAAAGATAATTACTTCGAACGTGAAATTGAACTTAAATGATTAATATAGCAATCGTGCAACCCTTATTAGTAGCAAAACATGCAAACAAACAATTAATAACTGTGCAAATGGTGAGAAAAAAGTAAAAGACACTACACACAATAAGGCCACCTAGTCTGGGCATGCAGAAGATCAGGCAACGACAACGCAAAAGTTATTACAATCTATACCTGGAAGGCTGAAGTGAGACTCATCGTCAAAGTATTTCGTATCATCAAGCCGATTAACTATTGGCATAGACTCGTAGGGTCCGCCACGAGAAGATGGAAGTCCAAATTCATGGGTTGTTGTTTTATCCAATGTTGGAGTATTTAGTGTTTTTGATTCTATTCCTGGATACGGCACAGTGAATAATTTATGTTGGAAAATCCTGCGAGTCGGACGTTTCGTTGTTGTTACTGTCGGATTATTCCAGTTGTACAGCCATCGTTTACCACTTCGTTTGGTACTTCGAATCTGAGTTTGGGAGTCCACTGATGCTCTTACGGTGGTGTCGCCGAATAACGTACCTAGTGGAGACATGGTTTGTCTTCCGAAGTTAACGCCGGATGTCAATGTTTCGTCGCTTCGGACAGACGACGATAGCAGTATTTCTAACTTTGGGGTTGAACCAGTAACATCAAATTCCGATATTCGTTGGTTAGGTGTACGCATAGCAATAATATTATTAAGTTTGAGGATCGAGATAAGTGTTACTTTTATAGGACTTAAGGAATTCGTTGTGTCTTCCATAGTTTTTGTGGATTGGTCAACGGTTTTGTTTGTATTTTTTAAATTTAGAGGTTTTATAAATATTTCGTATTTAAAGGTACAATTGCAAATGTTGTGGACACGAACCGACTCACCTACATTATGAGAATAATTTGGGGTACTACAAGTTGTATTCACTGTTGTAGTCATTGATGTTGCAGCTGTCGTTGTAATTGGTGTTGCAAATGCTGTGACTGGTGCTGCTGTTGTTGTCATTGTTGTTTCAGCTGTTGTTGCCATTGCACTTGTTGCTGTTGTTGATATCGTCGCTGTTGTTTTCATTGTTGTTGCTGCTGTTGGTGTTGTCATTGCTATTTGTCCTATTGTTGTCAACGTTGATATTGTTGTTGGTGTTGTCATTATTGTTGTCACTAAGGATGCTGTTACGACCGCCGCTCCTGCGGATACTCTTATGGCTGTTGTTGCTGTTGTTGTCGTTATAGTTGTTAGTTCTGCTGTTGTTAGTTGTTTCTTACTCACATGCATTTTATCATTGCTAGCAGGTAATACGAGATCAACAATGCGGTCCACATTTTTTACAGTGTTACCATCCGAAAGCTGAACAAGTTTATTCTCTTTTTCGCTAACTTTGTCTATTTGATAGCCGATTCCCGAACCAGAAACCTCGACCTCGTCAGCTTTGACATTAAATCCGTCTTCATCGTCCGTAATTATACTCAGAGCTTTTGACGAATTTAGATCGCCAACATTTGCTGACGCGTTGTTCGTTGACAGGTTTTCTTTTAATTGTAATTCTGTGCTCGTGTTCTCCGAATTTCGCGTCGCCTGAGATTTCGCAATAACTTTCGTTGTGTTACCGTCAATTTGGGCCAATTCGGTTAACTGAGTTGTTTCATTCACGGCTAAACGTGCGACGGTGGTGTTTATTGAAACTAAGTGAGGTGAAACCGGCGTTTCATATAATACATTTGTTGGCGGAATAGATAACGTCTGCGGCATTGCAGTCATCATTTGTTGGGAGTTAATCAGGGGACATGCAGTAAACGCGGTTGTCCCTGCGTCAAAACAGATATCAGTCGACGATGCATTGGCAGTGATGATGTCTATAAAGTCAATTGAAGTAACATTTTAACATGGTATTTACATTTATAGTTATAGCTTTAATGTAAATTTTTCCATTAATATACAGTTAGGTAAATTAAATAAAACCTTTAGGATAAATGTGCCAAGCTACTAAATCGTTTGTGACTGTGCAGTGAAAGAATTTCTCTGGGAAAATAAGTGTTTCCCCAAAGTTGAGTCTTAAATACTTCATTGCGCTCTGATTTACTTAAAAACATAGCGATTATAGAAATTCCAGGCTTGATTTCGATTATTTTATTCAATGTGGAGCGAATAATAGATATATAATTATTGTTTTAGATGTTAATGTCATACTGGCTACTAGCGATATGGAAATGGCACTGTTTTTACATCGATGGAACTCATTAGGCACAATGCAATTTATAATTAGAAGTCGCAACGTTTTGAACTCATTATGCAATGGCCAGGAAACCTAAACCAAAATATTTGGCAATATAATTATAAACTAGGAAGGTCTAATTGATGCAAAATAGAAGAGGTTAAATGTTAAGGCAAGAAATGAGTAAGTGCAATAATAAAAGAAATTATAGAAATCTGTCTTTTGCATTATTTTGGTCAATTAATGATTACACATGATTAATAACTACGTTGCTAATTGTTTTATAGCGAATACTACAGTCAGTTACCAAAATACGTCAAAGAACACGGAAAAAAACTAATAACACTGCTCTGTATCTACCCAAACATTCTAGCCTAGTAACAACACCAATATCTGGAGCTTAAAATCTTGCGGGAACCATCAAAAATAACAGTTGCCCTTACAGCGACTGGGATTAGTAGATTTAGCAGCCTTTGAATACGCATCGTGAATACACACCTATTGCACAATGCTACTCAATACCACAGTTTCTTGCCGACGTTTCTTGCAAGAAATTGCCCTCCACCTCATCACACCTCTTGCCGCGTCGGTGCAATATGCATAGATTCGAAAATGCAAACGTAAAATAATTGCAAGATGCATAGGAAATACAACTAAATTATAGTAAAATATAGAAAACGAATTCACAAATACGTACCTACAGTAGAGTAAGAAAAATTAGTAATGGAAAGCGTTCTATTATTAATCCTAGTAAAAAGTTCATAATCCAGCGATATGTATGGTATACAGTTTAATAATAAAAAATTGTAAATTATTTTACTGAATGTAAATATATAAATTTAAGGATCGCTAAAATTTTGGGACCGCTAATCTCTTCTATGAAAGAACAAAGCGTGTTCAGACATAAACTTTACAATTTACAATGTTAACTTAAACAGGGCAAAAATATGCGATCTAGTCATGTGTTCTAGTTGAATACAAATGCTGGTTGCATTATCCAGACTACCCTAGAGTATTCCTGTATTATAATCGATAAAAACTGGTTTTGCACATAGGACATACTTCAGTGAATGAAAAAGTCTTACACTATGCGTACACTATACATGCTCACGCTCCAAGGTATCAGGGCAGCCGGGAGTGGCGGGGAGAGTTCACCTTAGGGGGGTAGAGGACGGGGTGAGATCCCCAGGAGTATGCTTAAAAAGTTTACGCCCCCCGAAAACCCATCTTTTCAATTTTCATCCTATTTTTGCCAATTTTTGCTAAAATTTTGAGGTGCGCGAGGGATGTTGGTGCGGCGATCTATGTGGGTACTCTCAGATGGCAGACCAGGGCGTAGCCCCCTGACCCCATGCTTCGGCATGTATGGGCATAACATTTGGGTGTACAGTAAGCACGCCTATTCAGGAACAACCATTTTAGACGTCGCCCATTAAGGACACACTGTGGATAGTATCTTCGAAGATTTCGGTGCATTACCAAAGCGAACCGCGTTAAAATTTATATGAAATGCAATAGAGAATTCTTTGGACAATCAGGTGCCTTACTCTGCGTTATTTAGCCAAAAGATTGAATATGCCAAATGTAAAACTTCAAAATTAAATTGCGCCTTAATAGGCAATTTGGACATTTTTAGGTACATACATGTCACACTAGGAAACACAATTTTGTTTGCATTGATCATGTCGGTTGAAACAACATAATTGTCATAGTTACAATTTTATTCTAGCAGAAATACATGCGTTACAACTAATCTCTTGTTTTGCATATAATAAAAAATTTAGTAAAAATGATGATTAGACTTGTTTGACTTTAAGCTAACTGCTCAGGCTGGAGAGATATCTCAAAAATATAAACAACATTTTAAAGAGAACTAGTAAGCTACACATTGCTTTGCACAAAGATAATGAATGCTGTTTTTGAGATGATATACAATGTAATCAGTGGACATGTTCCGAGGGTAAATTGTTTTTCGGTGTTCCATAGTAGGATAGTTGACTAAAAGGCATGCTCACTATATACACATATTTTTGGCATATAAAGTGGTTTTCGCTATTTTAGGTTTCGTTTCACGTAACGGCGCGATTACTGATGATCTGACAATGCAACTTTGAAGCCCGCAGCATATCACGTTTTTATTGTGTTTTTTTTTGTAAAAATGTTTTTGTTCGCACAAAAATATGAATGATGAATGATAGCAATATGGCGTCAGCTTGATCGTCCACTATCGATATCACCGCTGAAATTTAACATCTGATTATTAATACCACAGCCGAATTATCCACAATAGAAAACACATGAGTATTCAAAACGCTCCATTCATTCCGGGGCAGAATCTGAGCATATTAGATTTTTGCACCGGTAATTTGTGAACTGCGAGATCTTCGAAGCGTTAAATAATCACAGTGCATGTGGTGTTTGTTGATACTTTACGAAAGTTATCTATGCAAATAGTGCATTCGAGGTATGGTGCCCGCAATGCTTAAACCTTTTGCGTCTGCTGTATTTATTTATGATACAAATACTGTGTGACCAATCATGAGTGATACCAGCGAATATGTTCAGGTACATAACAATCTAGAAGTTGTTCATGTTGTCGTTCTCTAAATACAGCATTCTAGATCCAATAATGTATTTGTAACAGCCACCAAGCTGTGCTCCAATGTTATTGCTTGTGCGAACTTCCAAAAGTGATGGAAAGTGATTTAACTATCTCCATAACATGAGGTGAAGCAGTATATTTTGAGCCCTTCTCATAAATGAGGTAGGTACTTAAGACTATAAGAACGCCCGTGTCATTCATGGTTAGTTAACATTAAAGCGCAAGGAAGTGTCATGGTCTTTCCTTATAGACTCTTTGTAATATTACCTGAGTACCGGGTTTCACTTCGCAATCTTAATATATAGATAACGGCCATCGGTCTAATTTTTAGTCTTGAATGTTGTAGCCGAACCAAATCTGAAAATTTAGAAATACAGCGACCGGATTGGTATACGAGGTTAGAGTTTAATGCATGTACAGCCATTTGGCCATTGGAGGCGTGTAAATTTTAATTTAAATTAGGTATTTTAAGACTTCCATACCGGGTAATGCAAAACAAATATAATACTTTATATATAAAGTAGTTTGAATGAAAGCCACTCGTTGCACGATTATTAGAGCGATTTAGCCACTGGTCATCGACTCTATGACCGATCCATTTTGGCCACGTTTTTCTCAAAAGTTTGCGGCAAAACATACCAATATTTCTGTTTCCTAATAACTATAAATAAAATCTTTAGATGACAACAATTTTTTCTATGGGGGTACATAATATGCTCTATAAGCTAAGAGCCTGTAATTTTCGGTCCCGTATAAACCGCTAAGAATACACACCCCTGTGAATTTCTCATAATAAAAATAAAACTTATGCTTTATTAATAAAATTTGCCCGAAACTTACCTTCCTACAACAGGTTTGTTTCAGTGTGCTTAGCCTAAGTTCTTCGATTGTAAATATATTATCAATTGTTATTTTGAACTGGTGGTTTGCTGGTAAGAGCAGAACTATTTATCATGAGAAATTAATCTAAGCGGAGCCTTAAAATTTTCGAGGCACCACAAACTAGGGCCAACCGTTTTTTCCAGGTTAAACGAAACATTTCGTAAACTTTAGGTCGTGAGCTTCTCTAATTTGAAAAAGTTAGCAATAAATTATTTAGCTCTGTTTAAGTAATATCCAATGATATTTTTCAAATGACAACTCAAGCCTGACCACCTCTTATTATTGCACATGATACAAACATTGAGTAAACGGATAAACGTTGTTAGATATAAGATACAACGCAAAATGTTATATTATTAGCGGAAACCCCACGGTGTCATGAAGCATCTGGTTTGCTGATGATGATTATGCAAAACTTAATTTCTTGTACATTTATCATAATGGTACAGCATGATTTAAACAATATTTATACAATCGCTAACGATCTAAAACTGGTATTCAATAACTGTGTTGCAATCTATGTGGAACGAGTAATAGGTCCAAAGACACTAATAAGACTGGCAGAGGGGAAACGGAGAAGACCGGACATAATCTATATAGCTTGTAGTACTGTTTTATGGCATATCAGTACAGTAGTATAACCGTGGAGCTCATGTAAAGCACTATCGTTTAAGCGGAGCATGGATGCTATGTTATCACGAACTATCAATTCGATAATAAGAGAATTATTGGATCAGCCTACTGAAGTACGACATCTCTTATGATATGCTGCTTGCTATTTTAATAGGTAGGTGGTATGTTATTTAAATCACTATGAACAGTTTATGATTTCGTCTGATAGTCATATGATGAATCTAGAAATCACGCAATTTATGAAATTTAACAAAGCATTTAGTTTAAATCTAGGATATATAAGAAGATAACATATATATAAAATAGACGAGGAAATAAACAAAACATTTGTCATCGTACAAATTTATGGATAAAGTGCTGCCCACCAGTACAATGACATTGACAAGATGCATTGAACGCAAGTAGTAATAAATAGCGGAAAAAACAGACAAGATGCACAGAAAATAGCGAAGTACTGACAATTCAAGTGGAGAATGTAGCAATTGTGCCCATGGCAAATGTTCGTAGATTCAAATCCACACTCCACAATAGACATTTGAATAAGAGTGAGCCTCATATTGCACTGTCGTTATAAATATTAGGGGCCAATGTGGTCTTTTATTGTTATTTTACACTTTTCAGGAAGTGTGGATAGAAGTACAAATTTGGCCGCTCTTTTGTTCCTGTTCTTTACAGTTTTTTCAAATTAGATCTTATTGCTTACCTGTTCTGTTCGGTATCGAACAGTTGCGCCAATATTATTGTGGTATCATTAAAAGCTGCCAACAGGTACAAAATAGGTTCCATGTTTGAGCAGAACCATATTATAAATTGAAAATTAGAACCAAAGCTCAAAACTATACTGTTTAGCTACAAAGGAGTAACACGTTGGGCTCCTTAAAAACCGGAAAAATTGATGAATATTACCATTACCACGCCTTGCCTGGCGGTGCATATAATCAAAAGTTCGTTATAAAAATTGCGGAAAAGTGACAATGTGTCATAATCATATGTACAATACATGACGATTGAAGATGAAGGTATAGCACCAGGATTCTTTGAGATGTAAACTGTGCCCCATAGCATATTTGGGGTTCCACGTACTAACAGCCAACGAGATGAATTCCGAAATATCATTAACCGGTCGGTGCTATTGTTAATGAGAGTCACGCTTATCTAGCAGGACCTATCATTGTGTCGGTCTAAAATATTTTGTTTCATTGTGAAAGACCAAATTTTTTTTTAAATTGCACTGATTTTAGCAAAAATTTTCAAAATCATTTAGAAACCGCTATATATTTGAGCGCCCCAATCAAACATGCGATATTCCGGACTCAGATACTCCCACACGTCACATAAGACACAATTTAAATAAATCTGCCTGGATGTTGTGCTAGACTTGTAGATACCTCACCACATTTGTTTAGAGTCTGTTCGATCACGAATATTAGAGCTTAAACTAATAGCTCAAAAATATTTGATGCCAAATCATTATCAAATTTAAACCACTCGGAAACGCTAAGGTATTATACCGTACACTGGCTAGTCTAGTTTCACAGTCTTGTGTAGAGACCCCAATGGGGTTGAGTTATATTTCGGACGGGTAGGATCGGGTCGGGTTGCGTTCTTAATTGGTTTTGGCTAACCAGACTGATTAACGAACTATACCGTCTGAGTTAAAAAGCAGATATTCAAATCACCAGCACATCTAAACGACGCTACTGGGACGCTGTCGATGTTCTGATTGTTCATCCACGTCAGTGTTCGATAAAACGCTGGCATAGAACACGCACACATCAAAGTTATAACGAATAATTTCAATCCATAAGTATCATATTATTGGGTATTTACTGGTCGGGCCGAGTAGGATCGAGTCGTGTTACGGTCTCATCGGGTCGTGTCGAGTGATATTTCCAACTATTTACGAGCTCTGCCCCTGTAATCTCATGTTATTACTCACTAACTCACTCCAGAAAAACGCTCCTGGCACTTGGGGTCCGACTGCTTTTGTTTGGGTGTATGTCGCTAGCTGCTGGTGGATTTTACGAGTTTGGGTTTGACATTATAAACTTTTTACGAAATAATCTTTTCAGAACTGTCTGACCACAGCCACTAAAGTGGATTGAGTCTACCATAGTGGGTGTCATAACTAAAGTGTCTATCGTAGCGGACGTATAACGAGGATTATACTATAATTCCGCAAATACATAAACGATAGCGTAAACTCGCAATATGTATAATAAAAATATATAAAGTACAGAATACTAAATATTATCATTTAGTTGGCATACTTTGAAATATGCGATTGCTGTAGTTAAACTATATTTCGGACAATACAGCTTGTTAAATTTTAATTTTTGCCACATTTAGTTTGTCCCTTACATGCGCTAGTAGCGTCTCCCAAATACTTGAATAGTATATTGGCATAAACCGTTTTCATTTCATAGCAAAACTCTTTTCGCCTTTTAAAAACCGCTGAATTGTTCTATTTGTAAAACAAAAAATACATAACATCAGATGTTGCATCCGTTACCCGATAATGTCTATTATAAAAATCGATAAATCGCATATAAAACACAACAACGTCATGAAAGCTCACTAAGGTCCCTTAAACCCGACCAAACCCTGAATTTTAGTGTCCTTTTAATGACGCGTTTATTCACAGAAAAAGCTTCATATTTAGCATAGCTTTATGCTTAATAAAAGTGTAGCGTAATTATGCTTAATTTTAAGCATAATTATGCTTATTGCAAACTTTTAGCAAAATTTGATGCTTAATATTTAGCTTACCTAATGCCAAACTAACATTTAAGAATAATTATGCTTAACAATTTCAGCAGCAAAAACAAAGCTAAAAAATTACTTAAATTTAGCAATATTATACTTAAATTTTAAGTTTTTAAGCATAGTTCTTTTGAATACTAAGCTGAATTTATGCTAAATATTTAGGTCTCCATTTAGCATAATTAGCATAGTTATACTAAAAAAGCAGCAAAGCTTAAGAATTGCAAAATTTTCCAACTATCGTTGAGTCTTTAGAGTGCGCTAAATTCGGGAAAAGTACGCAATTTTTATACCAAATCCATATCCTTATAGAAAAGAAGCATAATGCAGCGTTCACGTTCTAATGTCCCCTGCGCTTAGAACCTATGAACACCACACAGTGTAAGGCACGCTGTCGACAACAGGGTGTCTTAGACACCCCCCTGTTTTTCATAAAGTTTTTCAAAGGTAGCTAGGGTTGTTGCCAGTTCTCGACAGTGTCAAGCACACCGTGTCTTCTTGCACATTTATTGACAGCGTGTGGCATTATTCATATGGCCTCCATACAAATATCGAGAATTTAAGAAAAACTAGAGAGCACAGTTGGTTAATAAACCGCATTAGCTGCAGAGGGTGGCCACTACAGTTAATTCACGCAAAATTGGTAGCTAAC
>JASANE010015260.1:0-16079 GCA_030248225.1 Trileptium ribeirensis
TAACGGGCCGCAAACGGGCCTGTTACATGTATACATTGTTGTTGGTATTGAAATTTTTAAAATATAAAATTAAAATTTCCTGCGATTTTAGGGGCGAAAGAAGACAACCTGGTAAGAGGGATAGACAGAGGGTATAAAAAGAAATGGCCGATGCAGCCTCGCAGCCAGTCGAGTAAACAGTTTTAAAATTTGGATCGACTGTCGCCACCGTTTCTTGCATTTTCTTTTGCTTTTGTTGTTTCGCCCTGTTGTTTCTTTTTGGTTTTCGGATCCACCCAGGTGGGTCTTTCCTCGTGCAGCATAAGGGAAAGCCTCACCTAGTCTCCTGAGTTTGAAATTAAAATCGCAGTAGGCCGACCTTGCGGGTGCTGGAGTGTCAGAATGATGCTACACGCGCCTGTAAGTGCACGTGCCCAGGCAATAACGAGCTAACACGCCTAACATTAAACCCACCAAGTCCGACTGGTTCCCCTACCAATCGGACGAAGCTTTGTATCACAATTGCTCAGATAAGCATTCGTTTTAAGTGGTGATGTGCTTAGTAGCCACGGGAGCGATCAAAAAGAGAAGGGGGTTCAAAAGGGGCACGGCATAAGGGTACTAATGCATAGCGCGAATTAATTGCGAGTCAGTTGCGACCGCAGCCCGCAGTCTGGTTTAGCACAAAAATTGACCAGTAGAGCCATACATAAATTTAGAGCATTGCCTTCGTAAGTGTTTCCGTGCAGCTTAAAAAAGGAACCACTCAAAGTGTAGACGTTGGGCCACGGCAAAGCGACCCCTTCATCGTTTAACAGTACCTCAAAGGGCCTCCGGGGTTCGGGTGGGTTTACCGAAAAGAGAGAGCATCGTTATCGCAAGTCGTTGCTGTTGAGTATGCGGGGCACGCTATGGAACATCGGACAGCCCTCCTTTCGTTTCTTCTCCGCTACTGGCTCCACGGGAAGGTCACAAGGCACCAGACTATATTTCCTGTTATCAAAAAATTGTGTTCAGTTCGATGTAGGCTGATGGCACGTAAGTGGCTCCAAATCCACCAAGCATATAGTTGCATATGGAATTTCATATACCTATGTTTGGAAAGTAGCAAAAAACACTAGGTTAAGAGCGGACGAAGTCATTTGCAAACTGAATCAACAAGAAGGAAGTCAAAACACCAATTAGGGGCCTCCGTTGCAGCACACATCAAAATTTTGAGACAATACCCTCGTGAGCTTCTTTAAGTACTGAAGCTCGCCCAGCTGCAAAAGCTTCGGCGGTACCCTCAAGCCGTGCAGCCACAGTAGGAAGTGTCGTCTTATCTCAGCCAGAAACTAACTTCAGTAGCCGATACAGTCAGATCCGAATCCAGGGTGAGGTGTCTTAGCCCAGTTGATGTTATCTCCCATGCAGCTCCTAATGAGACTTGAATGAGAACGACATTTTGATCTTTAGCAATTGGGGAAACATCTGAATTAATTTTAAAGGTAATCAACCGAGGAGCGAAACGGCAGTCTCGCGCCGGCTCTAGGTGATGCACGACAAGTGATTCTAGCTGATACAAGAAAACAAAGAAAACGAGATAGAGCCAACGGCGACCCAGGTAAGTTTGAGCGACTTTAGGAGTCATCGAAACCGCTTACGCAAATCTTAGTTGCTGCCCTTATGAGGATTTTGAAGCAGCATGTACCCTGTTACAACACCGAGACGTGTGCCTTCAAGCCGTGCGGCTACCGCAGGGACCCACGTCAGATTTTCTTTCACTTAAATCAAAATTAGCGGGCAGGCTGCGTAGTCTTAAACTCAAGGAACGCGACATTGACCCCTCACCATTTCCATCCTTCAGCTTCCCGGTAGTCTCGGTGTTAGCAACTTTCCCGATCAAAGAAAAGGAAATTTAGGCCATAGGCCCCGATTTCGTGGCAAGGGATAAGCAGCTGACTACACGGTCAATTGATCACAGAGGGTACGCCCAAAGTTCTAATTAGAGCACACGTTCGAATCGGCAGCAGAGCAGGAGCTACACATATATTCGTTCTAATCTAGTGGGCCAAAGAAACGTCTTATAAGATAGATAGATAGATATATATATAAGATAGAAAAGGTTATACATAATATGCCACAGCCCGAGTTTATTGTGAAATTTCACCTACATTCAAACTATTACAAAAAGGGAACAAATTATAACCTTTACGGGCGACCGGATACAGGTGGAGCGTCATCCTGAGCTTATTTGGTGTGTAATCCAATATCATTATAAAATAAAAATGTATTGTTACTGTAATGTATTGAGAGGACAACGCTCCACCTGTTCGACGTGTGCGGAGTGATCTTCACACCACAATAGAGCTACTGCGACTATGATTTGTTAGTATCCGGTCGATCCCGGGATGATAAAACGTGCGTTAATATTGTGTATCATTACAGCAATATGTTTTGTTGGAGGGGGTGCACATTCCTATGGGCCAGGGACATGAGTCAGTTCATCACACTTTTGAATTCGGTGTTCTTGGGCCTATCCCGGTGCGCACATCTATCGGGCGAATACTAGTGGATATATACAGTATTATGTTATAATGTATTGTATATGCGTGTCAGGACCGGTCGGGACTCTGCACGAAACCCCCGCAAATGCCCGTTGGGAAGGTTTTGATTGCGTTTTCGACCTCGGAGACCCGTCATGGCAAGTACGAGCGTGAATATGATTTGTTATGTAAATTTGTCATTAGGCGAAACTGACATAATCAGACTGTAGGATCATTTTAAGCAGCTAATTCAAATCCGCAAATTTTAGATTCTTTCTGCAATATGCGTAATTTGGAGTTAGTGAAATATCATTTCGAACGTCTAAGGTTTCAAAATCACTCGGGCGGGCCAGCCTATTCCCCGCCCGTAAGTATTTAGGGACCCTCAACTAATCGTTTAAACACCCGAATGTTAAAGCCTCGGATCACCACAAACATAGCCAAAACTTCCCCATACTTTGAACTTCACACCTCCACGGGATCTTATACTAACCATTGCATCATGAACCGGGGGCCTCACAACCGCTACCGGCCCGCCCCTGACCCTTATAACCCACACGGGACACGAAATGTTCTACGCCTCACGCCTAAAACGACTTCTAATTAACCCCCGGCCGCCTACTCCGCTTCGTTACCTAAGTATACTATAAAAACTAATAAAATTTTGACGTATCCATGGGGCCTAAAACGCCGACGTATTTTATCATTTTCAAAACCTCGCGTCTACCGCCGCGAGGTTTAAGTTGTTTTTGTTTTTCTTATATGTCCAAATCTTTCTCGCCAAGGGTATTAATCCTCTTATGTAGCGGACAAATGGTCAACACGCCGTCGTTTTCGATTTGCTTAGGTTGTTTCTCGGCGTGTCTCCACGGTGGAGAGCCTCGTATGACTTTTCCGATTTTCAGGATCTTTTGATCATGCAAGGGCCGCCTTTGCATGCGCAGGCGTGTCCGAAGGATGCTCCGTGTGCCCGTAAATGCAAGCCCCGCCGAAATTTCAAAAAATTCAACAAAATTATTCACGAAATTTGACTCGCCCGCGTTCTCGATTGGTTCCCCGAACATCGGGCCGTTTGTGTTTATTTTGGTCCGATAGGTGCATGATTTGCAAATTAGTACGGGATGATTAGCCCAGTGAGAGAGACAGATAATAGAATAGGACAAAGCTGAAGGCAGTCTCGATCACCATCGCGGTTTTATATTGTTAAAAGACTCCAAAAAAATTCCACCGTAACGAAACTGTTGGAGGTCAATCTCCCTAAAAACGGTTTCCCCAAGTCTTGCAGCATCGTCAACTTGGAGCCCTGTTGATTTTCGACACTAAGGTAGAAGTTATCTGTGGTCCCAGGCGAGCTGACCCAGCCCGGCATGGGGGTACTGACAGCCCTCAACCCCTTTCAACGTTTCTCCAAGGTTATTGTTAACAAATGCAGAGGTTTCTAACTGGACTCGGGTCGGTGGGGGTTTAGTGATCTCTCCAAGAGACGGTGATGCGCGACTAGTTCAAGTAGTAATGAAAATTTAGGCTGCGCCGGAGCAAATTTATGATGGAATAGGAATGAAATGTTGGACCAAAATGGAGTGAAGACAGGCCGTAATCATTTGTACATTTGCACGAGACATTGTGTTTTGCTGTTCCCAATCCCCGGAAACGCTCAGCACCCGCAGTGCCGGGTTTCTTTTCAGTGCGAAAAGCCTCAAATATAAAATGTAGTGATCGAGTGATACAAATGACTGCGGACCTGGAAAAGTATAAATCTGGTATGAGATGCCAGTAGAGCGCAGAACCGGGAAAAATCGGAATCGACCGCGAACGTTGCGTGACCTAAAGTTAGCTTAGGTCGCTCCCTTGTAACTGGGCTGCTATCCGCTTGGGATTTCCGGAAAGGAGCCCGCTGTCCCTAAAACCCAAATTGCAGTAAAAGCACTTTTAGGGTGTCGACTCTCTTACCGTGCCTCTATGGTAGAGATAATCGTCAGGTTTTACACTTTTAACGTCGGATAGCAAGGACGCAGGCAACGTCGCCCTTTTTAGGAGACGCGGCTTTGGCTTCCTGATAACTTTATCGCTACTGGCTTCTCACCTGTCCCAACTCAAGTCATTCTTGGATACCAATAAGCGCATTAGCACGTCATCGTGACTTACTATTCGCGGGCGACCCCAGTCTCAAAGAGAAGAGAGCAGTTGGACGCAAGGCGTTTGTAGGGTCAACAATTCAGGCATATACGTACATTCGTACGAGGATATGTCGTAGGAAAAGGCAGAATTCGCACGAGCAGCAATCTCGTTTTTCGTTAATCAAATTCGGGGGGGAGTAATACGTTTCCGCCAATTAAACTAGCGAAACTAATACGTTTTCGTCAATGGGGCTATCGGGAAAATACTATGTTCACTACCCCAAGTTTCGGGAAAATCATGCGAGCTCACACTAAGATGTGGACAATTTTCTGGTACCCTGCGTGGTACCATATATTGATGTATTGTACAAAATTTAACCGTGTCGAAAAAAATTTTGTACACGTAAAATCGTTGTGGAAGTGAACAATTCGCGTGTTCAGTGGCTGCCCCGGCGATATGTTTTGTTAAAATCAAAAAACGCGTAGGTCGATCCAATCGAAATAGGGTAAGGCGATAACATTACACTGGTACTAATTGCTGAGCAATATCAGTGGTTGATACCGACGTGGTACACTACCGTAAAGGCGACCGGATACCTCCCGGACTTTCTCCTCGAATACAGCAAATTCTACTCACTCTTACACACTTCAAAAGGCTCTGGGGCAGCTCCCCATTACTCCAGTGATATTTTACTCGTGCGAAGGTTCGAAACAGGTTCATGAAGGAAACCCCTCGATAGAGATTCATCAATAAAATAATTGCACATAGGAACCTAGTGTCCCGGGGAATTCTAGTCTAAGGAGGGAAAGGCGGGTCAGCCTTATTACCTGTGAACAGGCCTAATTGTTGACCTTCACTCCGGGGGACTATCGTACCACTAACACGTGGGCCAATATAGGGGTCAGGCCAAACACCCTGGTAAACCCGCCGGCAGCCTGCTAAGCTAAGCGATTCCCTTAGGTCAACTAATGGTTCACCTGGGAGTCGTGGAAAACGAGGTTGTCCGGGCACCACACCGAAAAAAATGGTGGTGCAGCTGGCATCAATTAGGGCCAGAACTGGTCCTAGTACAATATATAAGGATCTACTTAAAATTTGTTTCAACGTTATTCGTTTTTGAAATACCTGATATAGGTGGTTTAGCTAGGGTGTATTTATATGTTTAACTAGTGTGTTTCAACGTATCTATCTAAAAAATTTTGAAATTTGCAAATATCTTTTGATTTAGAATTTAGTGAAATATGAAAATTTGGACTTCGGAGCATATTTTCGAGTAAGTCTAATCCAGATGTTTAATGAATGGTGCGTATTACATTTAAAATTTGTAAGCTGTCATGGATTTAGTAGAAATGTTTGTTACACTGCGAGTACGTACATGCTATCCTTGAATGTAGCAATTTCACAACTGCTGTGAAGTCGAGCTGGAATAGCTCAGTGGTAGAGTTTCTGCTTCTGTATCAAACCGGTCCAACTAACTAGGTAACAGAGTATGGATTATATAGAAGCTTCGCGTAAGCTTGGTTAACATAAATTGCGTCAAGCACGAGCCAATGCGCTTGTAAGCTTTGTAAATTAGTTACTTGAAGCAAAGTAACGTTATCTGCAACGCATCTAGAAGCTGAGTTTTTGGCAATGAACTGTATTTATTGAAACGATCCGAGCAGTATCACAGTTTGTCTCATTTATTACATTCTGATTAGAAAGTTATCATCTATCGGCCCTCCTTGGGTTGTGGGGGGGGAAATCAGGGAAGGGGCCCACCATCTTTTCAGGTATAGCCCCCATAGTCTCTAGACCCCCAATCATCTCTCACCCCAAAACCGATCTCTTCGAGATCAGGGTCACCCCTTTTCAGGTATAACCAGGTATAGTTTTCAGATATGCTGACTCAACATTCTTTTATTTTCGGATTTTTGGGGGACATGGAGGCTTTTCTGGCAATTTTTTTCCTAAAGCTTCGCTTTAAGATTATTCCCCCCAACCCCCCTGGGGGTAATTTTTCCCGCTCTTTCCAATGGAGAAGGTTTCAGGGCTCTAGGTTTCAGGGCTCTATCTCTTAAGGGGGCTTCAGCAAGGGGCCCTAATTTCAGGGGTCGGAATTTTTTTAAAAATGTGGATTTTGGGTTTTTTTACATTTTTACCATAACTTTTTATTGGATGGACCGATTTGGCTCAAGTTTGGACATGAAATAGAAGATCCCATGCGCTATCGAACGGTGTATGGTACGAATCCATAGTTAGTCAGGGTAACGACATATGGAGCCCGATACTGGCAATGCAAGCGAAAACTGATATTTTTAAATGAAATTCTTATGCGTTTAAATGGATGGATTTTTGGCATTAGTCATATCGTGATTAGGTTTAGTGGGAGAACAGCTTAGTATGGGGGGTCCGGGGGGCGGAGCCCCCCGGCTTAGGCTTAGGCTTAGTCTAAGACTTAGGCTTAGGCTTAGTCTAAGACTTAGGCTTAGGCTTAGTCTAAGGCTCAGGCTTAGTCTAAGACTTCGGCTTAGTCTAAGGCTCAGGCTTAGTCTAAGACTTCGGCTTAGTCTAAGGCTTAGGGCTTAGGCTTAGTCTAAGACTTAGGCTTAGTCTAAGGCTTAGGCTTAGTCTAACATTTATATTGCAACGTAAATTATAACAACTTACAATTAAAAAGGATGTTGATCGCGAATTTGGTCCACTACAGCTCCGAGGATGTTGTGGGAGGAACGGCGGCGCCCCTGAAACTCGATCAAAGTACGGTGGAACAATGTGTCGGGTATGCCTTGTCGACGCCTCATGAAGTTCTTAAGGGTTCCCCAGAGGCCATCGATGTTCTGGGTGTGGGCATGGACGTTGTCTGGGTTAACGAACTGGCGGTTGTGATGATTGACCATTGCATGAAGATATGGCTGCGGATGGGGTAAGCGGCGGAGACCTTGGACATAAGTTTGGTAACTGTCCGTGATGACGCGTGTGCCGGGCCGTATATGTTGCTGGATAAGAGGTATGATGGTCGCAGCGGTGCGATTAGCAACCGAAAACAAAAGGCAGTTTCCGGTTTGACGCTCGATCATGCCGACGACCCATCCATGTTTCCTTCTGGGCATGCCGCGGTTATATTTTTGCCGAAAGAACATGGATTCGTCCACCTCAACATCAAGGCCTGGCCCTCCGAGTACAGTATTTTGGCAGTGTTGATTATCGTAGGCCACAGCAATGTCACGATAGTAGTTATACCAATTCGTTGCTGTGTCTGATGCAATGTTAGCCTGCTGCATAATCCATTCAGTGGGCAAATTGTCGATGTAGGCAAACATTACCAAAAGTGCAGTGAACAAGGAGATGTGTTGGCCGGTAAAGAATGAGTTATGGCGTATAGAGGACTTGTGGCGACATGATTTGCATCGCCATTCATAATTGTCACCTCGGCCTAAGTCGCCTCGAGCCGCTAGATACATGGCCTCGCCGCACTCACAGTTCCGGGAATTTGCAATTAAACCCCATTCAGTCCGCTAGTTCTATTATGTCGTCATATGTCCGACATTGCTGTACAAATTGGGTGTAGGTCATACGAATGTTATCAACATTGTTCCATTAAAAAACTCTAATATGGTTAATAATGTTAAATCTGTTATTTGTTGGGCGTCCGCGGGCAGCCATTACTATATTTATTGTGATTAGTTAATATATTATTGAAATTAGCCTGAAAGTTAAGAAATATATTTTGAATATGGTAACATTTTATATCGTTGAAGTCGTCTCGTGGAACTCAGTAGTTCGAAAATGGTTTTTCAGCCATAACTAGCTAAAGAGTGAAAATATGATAAATAAGGTACGGTTGAATTTGTCTCGTCATTCTGCGTGTATCTATGCTACTTATGTCTATTTTGTTCATAAAATTTTTTCTCGATTTTTCAACGTACCGGTACCCCTTAGTACTGAGGGCAAAATTTGAAAAATTTCAAAGTTGTTGGAATATGGTCAAATTTGGTACCGTTGAACTCGCCTCGTCGAGCTGAGTCGAATGGTACCAAAATCATCGCTGTACGACGATTCCCTGATTTTCCCCCCAACCCAAGGAGTGCCCATCTATCATATAACTAACGGGCGCTGGTTGCCCAGCGCTAGTGTAAACAGTGCCTCTGAACACTGATCAGAAACCTACCTTCTTTTATTTTCTCTAGGAACCATATAAACCAATAATTTCAAGTTTCCTACGGAACAACATGTTAGAAACGTATGTGTAGTAAAGGGACGCGACTGGATACAGCGAAGGTACGCTATATGCGCTGTGAATACACTCAAACTGACGGAGTATATGCAAGTGTGTTAGTAGAAGGCATTTTTACTCTGGGTGTCCGAAAACCGACATATTGATCGATATATATTAAACATTATTACCTTTCTCAGTCTATTTAAAGTTTCAGAAAAGCAATAATGCCATCGCAATACATTAAGTTTAATGTATATAAAAGTTATTTTTAATACATTTTAAATCCACTGTACCTTCATTTTTTCCTTCATCTGTTTTACTATATATAAGTTTCGAAGACCAGGTTCCGGATCCGGCTTAAATTGGCAGTTCCGGTTGTTTGTTCCTGTTCCGGTAAATTTCGGTTCCGGTTATTCCCTGATTTTAAGATAAGTCAGTATTAGTGACATCAACAGACAACAAAGATATTTACACGATTTTTCGTCCTAGCGCCCCTTGAGAAATTCCGATCACTTGTCGCGCTCAGTTTCAATATGCCAGGCGAGACTATAAGTAAATGGATCATTACGAGGTAAAGACAGTTGTCTATTTTTTCAACGTTTGAAGAGTGCCCAACACTAAATATTTCCCAATACTAACCGATTGATTAGCTTTAGATACTTAGTTTTAGGTATTCCTTTTTCAAATTTCTTCAGGGACATTTCTCTATGACAACTTGTACGCATAATTATAACATTTAATAACTAACACAGGTAGGAATCCCACCGCTTGGATTTTCGGTATATACAACGTTTAAAAGTCATTTCAATTAACCTTACGCTTCACTAAAGCTAATTTGAAAAATGTTTTTAAGTCATGCAATATGTTTTGAATTTTGGGCTTACTAATAAGCCGTAATTTTTGGTCTCCTCCTGAACTAAGTTTAGAGTTAACCTAATTATCTCACGAGAACAAAAGAACACAGAGAATAGACGACAGCAACGCAAGGTACGCGTTTAGGATGAGACATAGACTATGGAATGATTAATGTCCAATTCCACAGGTTAAACCTTCCCCCAGGGTAAGACGGCTAACAGTGCTAACAGAGCCAAATGTCGTCCAAACACGAAGGCATAATGTTCTTCGTGGTTTTGTCCCATCTTTTGAATATCCTATGGAATGTCGTAATAGTGTTTGGTAATAAGGCAGTGTAAGTACCAGTAACCGCTACCAATGAAGCGGTGGAAAGATCGTAAATTATTAAAGACCAGATACGACCACCGGTTTCCGTCCATGACTTGGAACCGGGAGTACCCCAGTTCGGTAAGAAATGCTGCGGTACAATCTCGGTATGAAGAAACTCCATGTATACAACGAAGAGAAATGGTAGCTAGTACCAAGTATAATCCGGAGCGAAAGGTATAAATAAAATACATATTTACCGGTAGCCTGTCTCATCGTAAAGGTGGTGAATGGCGAATGTTGCATTTATACACACTTATTGCGCAAGCAGGTATCACAGGAATATTTTCACACCCATTTGGGAAAGCTCTGCGGTATAACCATAGAACTGCAACTAGTTGAAAAAAGCACTAGCGGCATTTCATCCTCGAAGGAAAACACTGCCCACAGCACGAGACAATTGATAAAACTAGATTCAGAATACGTCGTATAGATTAGCACACTGTGCCATACAGCCGAATTTGCCATCCTAAAATGAGGCCGGTTAACGGACGCAACTCCAACCTTGTATTTTTATTGGAAACAAACAGTAGATTACTGTGTACACATTTGTAAAAAACTATATATATATATTATATATATATATTTGCTTGCTTCGTTGGAGTTTCATTGTATGTTTAACGTTGGATAAAATCAGGCCATGCCGACAACGTGTCTTGTATCATTATCATGTAGAGCATTTTTCCGCCTAAATTAATTAAAAAGTGATTGCCTTACTTGTTTGGCGTAATATCATCGACGACATGAGACAAACAAATAAAACTGAAGCTGTTTACGAAAAATGGAGCAGCCAACACGTGTCGGTGATTCAAGAAACCCTTTACTGGCAAAACTGCACAACCGACTCGTAACCATATCATGGATTATATGACATGTATATATATATAATAAATTTATGCATGCTGAGACGCTGGCTATCCTTGGCGAAGTAGATTAAATCGGTCTCTTGTCGGCCTGCTCCGGTGCCACATTGAACCGATCGTCCCAGGGACGTAGGTAAGACAGGGCTAGGGGTGTTGTGCCACCTGTGCATCCACGCGTGCCCCCGTGAGGACGACCGAAAAGCGAAATACATGTATATGTTGGCCATGGCCAGGTTCGGTTAAGCTGTGCCCCATCTAGGAAATCCCATGTCCTCCCCACTCCACCCGATCGGAAGTTTATGGCTAAGCCCATGGATTGGCATCCTCGGCTTGATGGATGACGACGTCGATTGACGAATAACGGAAGTGGAGCCACCATAACAACGGTGCATTTATTTAGAGTAAGTTAATATAGAGCGCTAGAGACAAGACCTTCTAGCCTTCAAAATCGGGACATTCAGCTGAATGCAGTTTTGAGGGATGGTCTAATATATCAGACCCCTCTGCCATTTTACTGCGAACGTGTGTACACAGTACTGCAAAACCGATTAGGAGTTGTAGGGAGGGTGTACGTTTCATAAAACGCCGATAACTCCTTATTTGTTTCCAGCGACACAATGGGCGACCTTATTTCTATTCGGAAGGCCGACCCGCTGGAAAATGCCTACCGTGGGTGCACGAAACATTTTTAAAGGAGACTAGTTGAGGATATCGACATAAGTTGCATTCGATCTCCGTTCGTGAGAAACACGAAAGCCTATAAGGACCGTTGAGTCCCTCTTCTGCCAAGCATAGCTCACGATCTCTGTCCTCGTCTCGAAACATGGTCAAACAATTGGTTCGACATTTTCAGAAGCAATTTGGTCGTAAAAAATTGTATTATATCAATTTGTATTATATCAATTGTTTTTAACCCAATTGCATTCAGTGGGACATTGCCTACTGGGTGCTTACTTCAGGTTGAAAAATAAAGAAGAGTGCGTACTGGTGCGTTACACCAGATCCCAACATTTATAACACCGTCCACAAAAATATATATTCATACGATCATGATTCACTCTCCACTAGTTCGTCGTCGAAATGCGACCTCGGTTAACGACGTCGCCATAGAAAACGCCCCTGACGCAGCTGGACCGCAATGCGTTGATTGCCACACCGATGCTGGCGATGACTGCCTAGCATGTGACGAATGTGATGGGTGGATCCATTATCGCTGTGCAAAGATCCCTGCCAGCCTAGCAAATAGCATCGATGGACATGACCGCATCCTTGTCCTTTGCGAAAAATGTTTAACACTCAGTCGCCAACGCCGGGCAACTCGATTGTCGCCTCACGCAACCGAGGGAACTGACAAAACAAACGTGTCGTTGAACAATCAACTAAATGATGGCCCCAGCCTCGAGCTCCTCCTGAAACTGCAGGAGCATGTTTCCGCCCTTTCCAGTGCCGTCCAAGCCACGGCCAGCGCCGTAAATGCTCTTTCTGATGCTGCCCCGGCCACTCACGTTTCCAGCAATACGATGCCTGCGCAAAGCACTCCGCCGTCATATGCTGGTATCACAGCCAAACATGCCGGCTCTGGTGGACCCGTTGTATATACACCAAATATAAGTGAAGACGAGGCCAAACGACGCCGGTGTCTTGTACTCAGTGGTCTACCCGAAACAGGAAACGACCTCGAGGAAGCAACAAAGATCGTGCATCTGCTGGATCCATCCGCGACTATCGAGCAGGTGTTTCGGATGGGCTTACTTCATCCGCCTTCTCGACATGATAATTCTAACCAGCGTTCTCCTCGTGGTCCTCGTCTACTCAAACTTCGTATGGCTGCATCGTCCATCGTTAACTCCGTTTTGAATGAAGCTAAGCAATTACGCAACCATCCACAGTACAACCGCATCTTTCTACGACGCTCAATGTCCGACGAAGACCGACGGCGTATTGCCGCATTGCATTTTAAAGCGAACGAACTTAACAGTGAATTAAAGTTACATGCCGGAAATCGTGATCGCTACGTCGTAGTGAACGAGAAACTTGTTCTATTCAAGGAATGTACCCTCGAAAACGGACGTTTGGTTAAGGGTAAACATAATGCGTTGGACTATACCGTAAAAGCAGTGAACGGGCGGCACATTGTGCATTTAAACTGAACAATGGGGTTATTCCGGACAATGCCATTTCTGATTACGAACAATCGTCGAGTAACAACATTATTCAGTGCGTATGCTTTAATGCGCGAAGTATTTGCAACAAACTCATTGACATTGAAGCACTTTTGCTATCAGCTAAGTATGATGTTTCATAACAGAAACATGGCTCAATTATACTATCCCGGATTTTATGCTAGTGCCCGACAGTAGCTATCATGTAGTCCGGAAAGATAGAGAATACTCTAACGGAGGTGGTGTTTGCTTGCTTATTAAATCTGGTATTAAATATACTAATGCCAGTACCCTAACTGAAGGGTTAGAGTGCGTTGCTGTAGATATGTTCATCCCGACAAAACATAGATTGATCTGCATATACCGGCCCCCAGTTGTTAATCTAATGTACACAACAAATATGACTAATTTTATTAAGAAAGTATGCGATGTCCCGTGGCCGGTAACGATTGTAGGTGACTTTAACTTTCCATATATTGACTGGGGCTCTCAGTCATGGCCGCAAAGTCCTACCTATGATGACTTTATGAACTGTGTGAACGAAGCGGGTTTGCAGCAACTTGTCACCTTTCCCACAAGAAACAAAAACATTCTCGACTTGGTACTTACAACGTCTGTGCTGAATGTTCCTGTGGTAAACTGTGCTGAAACCTTTGCACTTTCGGATCACTTTTCAGTTGCCTTTTCATTAAGTGGAAATTTTACCACTGAAACATCGGAAATCAACTTAGGCTTTGACTTCAAAAGAACAAATTTTCAGGGAATCAAAAACTATCTGGCTTCCTTTAATTGGGATGGAATTCTGCACAGTTTTCCCTCAGTTGAAGACAAGTGGAATTGTTTTTATAACGTATTGTACGATGCATGCCTGAAATATGTTCCACAAAAGTCTTGCAAAAGCGTGGACAGGAAACGTAAATATCCCTCTTACATCAACCGTCTCATATCGCAAAAAAGCAAAGTTTGGAAAAAATGCAAGCGGTTGGGAAACTTTGACGAATATAAATTGCTTAGTCAACGGTGCTCTAAAGCTATACTTGCTTTTCGTAAAAAACAAGAACACAAAGTGTTAAATTCAGGTGACCGTAACAAACTCTTTAAATATGTTAATAATCGCTGTTTCTCAAAAAGCGGTATCAGCGCGTTGAGATCGCACGATGGTACCCTGGAGACAAATGATCAAATTCGCTCCGGCTTATTAGCAGATTCCTTTTCAAAAGTTTTTGTTGTAGATGACGGGACTATCCCTACTATTAACGATATTTCACGTAGTGTAAACCTATCAATGATCACTTTTTCACCAGCCATTGTTTATGAATATAAGGGAAAGGTAAAAAGCAAGCACAGTCATGCGCCAGATCATTTTTCGCAATTTTTTCTTAAAGAACTACGTGATATTTTATGCTTCCCCTTATCATATATTTTTGAACAATCTTTTGTTAATGGGACACTTCCAAGTACTTGGCTGTGCGCTGACGTAATTGCTGTTTATAAGAAAGGACCGGCATCCGATCCTACAAACTATCGCCCTATTTCCTTGTTGTCAAATTGCTGTAAAATCATGGAATCAATAATCAACAGCGAATTACTTAGACACGTTTCATCAAACAATCTTATATCTAAACAGCAGCATGGCTTTATAGCTAAACGGTCAACTTGCACTCAACTTTTAGAATCGGTTAATGACTGGTGTGTATCCATCGACACCGGAAATTATGTAGATGCGGTCTATATTGATTTCGCCAAAGCTTTCTACACAGTCTCACATAAGAAATTAATTCATAAGTTATCGGCTTTTGGCATATCAAATCAATTAAAAGCTTGGTTAAATTCTTTTCTGAAAAATCGAAAATTTCGGGTAAAAGTTAATAATTGTTATTCTCGGTATTACCCTGTTACATCAGGTGTCCCGCAAGGTAGTGTATTGGGTCCTTCTTTGTTTTTATTGTATATTAATGATATTGTAAGTGTGTTGCCTAATGTTAACTGTAAGATATTTGCTGATGATGTGAAATTATACATCCAATGTCGACCTAATGATTCCCATCGAACTTCTATGTTTTTGCAAGAAGCGCTTTACAACGTGGGAAATTGGGCACATATATGGCAACTTTCTATATCTACACCGAAATGTTGTCTGTTACGATTAGGGAATTCAAGAGAGAACATTAAATACACTTTACATGGGGAAACCCTCCCTCTCGTCGCTCACTATAAAGATTTAGGTGTTATTATTGATAAATCGCTCAAATGTAATAAACACTGTAAATCAATGTCTAAAAAGGCATATAGGACGATTAATATCTTATTCCGATGTTTTCTTACTTCTAATTGTTCAATTCTGCTTCGGGCTTACGAAACCTACGTCCGACCACAATTAGAATATGCGTCGCAAATCTGGTCCCCATGCTATTGTGGTGATATTGATTTGCTTGAACGAGTACAACGTTATTTCACACACCGCCTGTACAGCCGACTGGGTTGGGTAGAGGCGTCTTACAATGATCGGCTTACAAAATTAAATTTGGAATCGCTTGAATTACGTCGGTTACATTCCGACCTTGTTATGATGTATAAAATTTTAAATTATAAAGTTGATGCCTGCCAAGATTTATTTGTATTATCCGAGATTTGCCATACTAGGGGTCACTCAAAAAAAGTGGTGAAAAAGAAATTTAAAACAAATACTTTACGGCACGCGTTTTCAGTTCGTGCTATAGACGCGTGGAATTCATTACCGCAGTTTATTGGGAGCAAACCTCTTATAGACGCCCCTAGCACTAAAGCGTTTAAAAACGGCTTGAAAAAAGTTAATCTAACATCGTTCTTACATTATGATAGAAACCTATAATCAGCTGTAAGAGGAATAACCCCTTGCTGATTCTCTTTTTATTCAATTGTATACCCTTTTCCTATAATGTATTCACTGTGAATTATTATACCATTTGTTCTACCTAACAGACACTTCTGCATACTGTTAGGGGTGTATTTTTGAATAAATTTTTGTTGTTGT
>JASANE010015263.1:0-26011 GCA_030248225.1 Trileptium ribeirensis
TAACGTCGAAAACACTATCATGCCCTTACGGATGTATTAAAACGTCGAAAACACTATCCTACCTTTACAGATGTGTTGCCCAGTCGAAAACACTATTATACCCTTACAGATGTGTCAAAAATGCGAGAACGCTATCATACCCTTACGGGTGCGTTAAAATACCGAAAATAATGTAACACCCTGATGGATATGTCAAAAATCCGAAAACGCTATCATGCCCTTACGGATGTGTTAAAACGTCGAAAACACTACTACGCCCTTACAGATGTATTGCCCAGTCGAAAACACTATCATGCCCTTACGGATGTGTTAAAATGTCGAAAACACTATCCTACCCTTACAGATGTGTTGCCCAGTCGAAAACAATATCCTGTTGGCATAGCGTAAAAGGGATTACTGTAGATGGCCCATCGGCTCCACGGTGGATCGGTGTATGTGCCGTCCCTCTTATACTACTTAGTATAAACATTCGTTGTTAGACATTATATATAATATACATAATATATACATACATACTATATATACATAATATATACACATACATACTATATGTGCACAATTACAAGAAAAGGCTGAATCATCATCCACACCATTACGAAATCACCACAACCTCCTCCGGGAGGGGGGGCAAAGCGCTATTTTTCATCTACTCTGAATCATAATAAGTGATCGAACAAACTAACTAGGTAAAGCAGAAATGAACCCGTAATGCTTGAAAGTCAATCATGATAAATGGACGAACGGACCGACTATGTAAAGTAGAAATGAATCCGTAATAGCTTGAAACACAGTCATAATATGTGGACGAACCAACTGACGCATATTTTTATGTGAAACTAAATTGTCGCTACAGCCTGCTGACTACGTGCTTTTTACTATATGCTCTATACCGACATGGTGAATCTAGCATTGATTTACTAAAAATACTGCAAATAGATTGTGCCGCATGTTTCAGTGTTTGTATTTGGTGGGCGTTCGTCAAGCTATATAATTTTAGCATGTGTGTTTTGTAAAAGATACATGATCTAAGGGAGCGTTTCAAGTGAAAATGGTCAATAAACCACGATTATAATTCACGGGATAGCCACTGTGACATGAGCTCACGTGCACCTGTACCGATTACTGGGGAATCTTAGATAAAAATATGTTTGATCTCTGTTATATTATTTTTAAGACTGCAAACTTGCGTAACAAAAGAACCACCAAGGTGTATCTAAAGTTTATTCTAGTATTCTAGCAATTTGGTGAACGCGAACAGGGCCTCTGTGATATGTGAACGTGAGTTTCGTACCCGTATATTTCCAAATTTTGGCCTGTTTATGCGCATGCATATAATGATATACTGACGTGGATCAGCTATGGGGGTGGTATAGGAGAGTAAAAGTATGCTATCTAGCAGCGTAATGTATTGGTGCATTGTACGGGAATGAGCTGAATGATTTGTATTGGTAATTTGTAAAATGGTGACCCACTGCTGCAATAAAACCGTGGCTTCAACGTAAGAAAATTCTTGATATGTTCATCATTATAGGTTAACAGATTGGCTAATCTGAGCTTGTGATGAGTTGAATTGACAGAAGAACAATCCACGTGTAAGCACCCAAGGTTTTCATAAGTTTTGACAAAACCAAGAATATAAGCAGATTTGGAACATGAGTGCAATCTTAAAAACAATGCATTAATACCACGACTACCAAAATAGACGGGTCAAACTCCGTTCTGAGCAGTTATTACTCCTTGTTTTTCTTCTTATATTACTCCTTGTATTACTCCTTGTTATTACGCCTTGTATGCGAAAGCCATTTGGCCATCTTTTTCGGCATTTCAATTGATCTCGATTCAGCTCGTCAAGCCGCTTTCAATTTTTAAGGAAAAACATTTGAGTTACCAAGAGTGGAGGGACCCTTGGTACTAGAAAAAATAGAAAAAAAATTTATAATTTTGAAAATTCGATTTTGTGGTTGGAATGATCAGGGGAGGTCTCGAGGATCACAAAAATATCAAAATTTCCAGACCCTGACCATTTTTGGGCAAACGCGGGCTGGGGGATAATGGAAAAGCACCTGTATTTTTTAGAATTAGAGTGAACAAATTAGAAACTGGGGGGGGGGGGGGTCAGGCCGAAAACGCCCGTGACATCAAACACGGGTTTATATGTGAGTGCAGGGAAGTGTCATACTCTTCCCTAATGCATTCTTGATATTAGTAATACCTATTCGGTTGATTATTATCATACTTATATATATTTCAACTCTTAAGTCTATTCCTTAAATTAAGAAGACGCTTCGTTGAGTTTTTACAGAGGTAGTTTGATTTGTAGCTGTATGATACTGCAGTGGTTGAGACCATATTTCAGCCGTTTGTAGCTGATGCACGCATTTAATTTGTGAATGATGCATTACGTGACTTCACGTCTGTGAGCTTGATACGGAGAAATACTAGCGGTTATGCTACAACATCTCTGACTTGATTTGTTATAGCCCCAATTGTTTGCGTTGAGAAATCGCTTGTGATTACTAGCTGTTAATTTTCCGGAAATATTTGATGCAATAGCGGCTCTAAAATCCTTAATGTTTCGAAATGCCTTATAATTTTTGGGTATAAGCCTTACGTTTTGGGCGTTTGGAAATTTATTTAATATATATAACTAAAATTACTGATGAAAGTGCAACAGAATCCGACGACGCAGAGAAAAGGATTAAGCTTTTGAGGTAACAAATCGTCACTTCCAAAAACATTGCCTGCTAAGGGCATGAGGTATGCTCTGATAGTTTTAGTATCGGTGCAGCTTGTTTTATATATATATAAAATCATCATAGCAATAAATGATAACTATTGTATAGTTAGTATAATTTTATAGTTATAATTTCTTTAAGACACGCAGGGATTGAAATTATAATCATGTTAATCATTAGCGATTGGTCAACAAAGTTTTGTACTACAATTTCCAACATCAAATAATGAAAAGTTGACTTGGCGTAGACAGAAGAAAATTTTTATACTCGGTTTCAGCTGTTCTTGAATCATATACGACTTGGCTCGGCTCTTGACGTAAAAAGGCGATTCTGGATTATGCCTTCAATAATATAATCAGGATCGGCTCGACCGTTGATTGACATGTCTGGCCTGGCTTGGCTTTATGAGCCGATAGCAATCAAGGCTAGGTTCGTAAACGCTCCAAATAATAAATGGTTACGATTCTCTCATATAAAAGAGAATATACAAATTACAAACCAACAAAAGAACTGCATATAACAGATTTTTGAGCTTTTAAAACCGAGCTGAGTTACACTCTTCCGTTTTTGATGGCGGCTTTTAGTTCACTGCTACAACTACGTTCATTGTTTTAGAAAATAGTTTAGAGACGATCCCAGCTGTTCCAGCAACGCTAGACTCGGCTTGCCTCGGTTGTCACAGGGAAATATTGGTATGCTATACAGAAATATTGGCAGTCTGGGCTCAGCGTTACCTTAATAGCGCGAATGACTGAAGGGTGAGCATAGGCGTCCCCAGAGAGGGAGGAGAGGGAGGCGGGAGTTCGGTCTCCCACCATCGTTACTGAGTGATGGAAGCCTGACAAATCGTTTACATGCTGCACTAAACACCGTTGCGCACCAGATGTACGGCTTTTCAGAGAGCAACCGGTACACCGCACCTCCCATTAGAGATTTGTCGGGACGCTGCCTCTCCATTAGAGATTTCTGAATCCACAATTGCGGGTGAGCCTCAAAATGACCAATTTGTATTATGGACATTTTTTATGCTAAGTTAATAACGCGCTGGCACAAACAGAAATTTATATTGCCATGAGGTATGCTAATCACATATTACTTTAATACAGAAACTGACTTTTCCACAAAAATAATTATGTGCATTAGCTTATTACGTTTACAATATGCAAATATTTGATAAGTTTAATAGTTGAAACTGGTTTTGTACTTGCCGAAATAACTATGAAATGGATTTTAGTAAATGAAACACATAATAATTTCAGTTATTTGTAGACGACCATAACCCACGATTTCAATAACTGTTCCGTTCACAAAATCATATTCGGTATTGTTTATCGCAAAATTTTGCACTATTCTTGATTTCAAAAATTGCATCGAAGGTTTCCGATCGATGCAGGTAGTATGAATGTTATATACATGATAGTTATCCTAAAGGAAATTAAATCTTACATTTTAGATACATATTTATAATGAAAAACGTGTCAAAATCATTGTATCCCAACCATGGAGAGCGTAAAGCTTGAGAAATTTAATAAATTGTCTATTATAAGATAATATTGCAACAACTTGCATACGTTATTGAAATGCAACATGAGCGCACAGCACATCTCTTCGCAAGCTTGAAATCCGGTATGACAGAGATCTAAAAATTTGTTGTCAATGTCACCAATACTTGTAAAAGTCTTTAAAATGTTAATTCGCTTCCTCCCTTTCTGTCCAGTGGTCGCAGATTTTGGGTCACGGTTTTATAATACTTGTTTAACTTCAGCTTGAGTACAGCCCTGTGATTTGGTCCTTCATGTTGGCGCGCGATATTTGTTTACCTCATTATAGCAATGTTACCAATAATTGTAAAAAATGGTTAGAAAGCTAATTTGCTTTCTCCCTTTCTCTCAAGTTGTCGCAGCTACTGGCTAACATGTTCATAATACTTGTTTAACTTCAGCTTGAGTACAGTCCTGTGATCTGGTCCTTCATGTTGGCGCGCGATATCGGTTTACTTCATTATAGCAATGTTACCAATAACTGTAAAACTCCTCAGAAAGTTAATTTGTTTCCACCCTTTTCTCAAGTTCTCGCAGATACTGGCCAACATTTTCATACTACTTGTTTACCTTCAACTTGAGTACAGCCCTGTGATCTGGTCCTTCATGTTGGCGCGCCGTATCTGTTTACTTCATTATAGCAATGTTACCAATAACTGTAAAAATGGTTAGAAAGCTAATTTGCTTTCTCCCTTTCTCTCAAGTTGTCGCAGATACTGACTAAAATTTTCATAATACTTGTTTAACTTCAGCTTGAGTACAGTCCTGTGATCTGGTCATTCATGTTGGCGCGCGATATCTGTTTACTTCATTACAGCAATGTTACCAATAATTGTAAAAATCCTTAGAAAGCTAATTTGCTTTTTCCCTTACTCTCAAGTTCTCACAGATACTGACTAAAATTTTCATAATAATTGTTCAACTTCAGCTTGAGTACAGCCATTTGATCTGGTCCTTCATGCTGGCGCGCGATATCTGTTTACTTCATTATAGCAATGTTACCAATAACTGTAAAAATGGTTAGAAAGCTAATTTGCTTTTTCCCTTACTCTCAAGTTCTCACAGATATTGACTAAAATTTTCATAATAATTGTTCAACTTCAGCTTGAGTACAGCCATTTGATCTGGTCCTTCATGCTGGCGCGCGATATCTGTTTACTTCATTATAGCAATGTTACCAATAACTGTAAAAATGGTTAGAAAGCTAATTTGCTTTTTCCCTTACTCTCAAGTTCTCACAGATACTGACTAAAATTTTCATAATAATTGTTCAACTTCAGCTTGAGTACAGTCCTGTGATCTGGTCCTTCATGTTGGCGCGCGATATCGGTTTACTTCATTATAGCAATGTTACCAATAACTGTAAAACTCCTCAGAAAGCTAATTTGTTTCCTCCCTTTTCTCAAGTTCTCGCAGATACTGGCTAACATTTTCATAATACTTGTTTACCTTCAGCTTGAGTACAGCCCTGTGATCTGGTCCTTCATGTTGGCGCGCCGTATCTGTTTACTTCATTATAGCAATGTTACCAATAACTGTAAAAATGGTTAGAAAGCTAATTTGCTTTTTCCCTTACTCTCAAGTTCTCACAGATACTGACTAAAATTTTCATAATAATTGTTCAACTTCAGCTTGAGTACAGCCATTTGATCTGGTCCTTCATGCTGGCGCGCGATATCTGTTTACTGGAAAGTGTCCACAGACATTTTATTCGTCGCTTACCCGGTATGTCCAATTTACTCTGACAACCTTTAGTCTGTCGGTCTCAAGTTTCTTGAAGAGAGACGCTTACTCAAAAGTTTTGTTTAGGTATAAATTAATAAAGCTTTTTCTGGTTTGGTTCATTAGTTTACTGTGACTTATTTTTTAGAATAGCTCTGCTCGTACTGATAACTTAAAATAAGGTTCAAAATACATATACCTTAAAACATAATACCTTAAGATAAGGTACCAATACAGGTTCAAAAAAGCATTCTGGATGCTACATACAAGTTTTCTTTAACACAATTAGTCAACGGTGGAACACTTTACAATCTGAAGCTGTTAACGCTATCTCTTACTGAATTTAAGCATCTTGTCAATTCTTAGTTTTAAAACTAGTATTGATGTCGAGGTAGTCTATAGCCGCAGAGTTCGACTCAGCCTACCAATTGTGCCAAATCATTTAGAAATAATGCAAAAAGAATTATTTGATAATAGCCTATTAGGTTGTGTTATTGTTTTACGCATTTTATCTGAATGGAAAAGTACATTCGTATCTTTTACTCAAGTTATACTTCAAAAGCTAGTAGTTCACAATTATTATAAAAGCGACCACCGACGTGGGATGCCAGATTGTAGAAAATGTTGTTGTAATTTTAATTGAAACGGAGCCAGTGGAGGACTTTTGCGTTTGAGATCGAGAGGAAACAAATTATTTCCATTTGTCTGTTTGTATCTTACATAAACACAATCTTATAATCTGGAAAGTATTATTTATATGAATACCACCATTTGATTCAGATGACATTTGCAATTTTTCTATGCGACATTTGCATTATGCTGCGTTTACGTTACAAGTTGCCCGCCATGTGGAAGGTACAGCCTGCGTAACACCGTCAACGATATAGTGTACAGAACAACAACACTGTATTCTAAGCAGTTTTATATGGTGTTTCAGACACCATCAGCATTTATGTATGGTGTCATGCACACCGTAAACTTTTGGCTAGCGGTGATGAAAGCCCTTGCCAAGACGCCTTGATGTTTTTTTCGTTGCCTGGAGTTTATACAATGCAAGCTTTGTCCATGCGCTTCCTGGGCAAAGCTTTAAACGGCATGGTTTATGGGATACAATGAATTAGCGTAAATATTTTCAAATTTGACTTAGCTAATTTTCCCGCCATTTTTAAACTACTGTACAATTATACGGTGTCGAGGACATAGTGTTATGTACACGGTGTCCGCAACACCATTACTTGTGCTCAATAGTATAGCCTTCCGAATACAATGCACTATGGTATGGTCGTGATCACACAGTGACAAATCTTCCACATGGCTGGCGTTTTATAACGTAAACGCCACATTAGTATAGTCGTTTTAGACCTATTAGTCAAAGTTTCAAAATTTAAAAATTACAAAAAATAGTACACGATGTGCTTCATGTATCATGCATGTTAGAATATAAAAAATTAGAACACTTTGTGTGCGAATTGGAGCTAGTGATCCACAAACAGAGGAATAAATTGCTATGATGACAGCATTAAACTAATCACTCAACGCCGCTTTCTCAAGATAGGGAGCGCGGGGTGTAATATTTATGACCACATGCACAGCAGAGCACTATTCGCATTTGCTAAAGATAACGCCACTGAAATTAGTTGTAAACCATGCTTACACGACGTCCGATATCCCAGGTTGCATAGCCGGGGCTTCGGAGGATGGGGCATCAGGAGATCCGTGTGAGATGCCAGACCGGGCGGATGATAAAATTAGAAATTTTTTCACACTCAAAATTTTTCCAATTTTTTGGCAATCAGGGAGGCGGAACCGGGGGGGCTAGGGGGCTTAGCCCCCCAGTTTTAAAAGTGGGGAGGCAAGCCCCACCCCCACTTTCGAACATCAACAAGCCATCCCTGTGCCTGCGGAAGGCTTGGTGTATTCAAATCTACGAACCTTCTAAAGCATTATTAGAATGTTTTATTGTTAATTTTTTTGTATTGATTATAGCCTGCTCACAAATTTTTTTCCTAATTACTTTATTTACATTTATTTACATGTTTATATTTACTTTATTTACTTATATATATTTATATAATATATATTATATACTTGCAACATTTACTTTGGCGTGTAACGGTTATTCATACTGCTTTGCATAGTCAAAGTCGCGTGAATTATGTAGTTGTTTTGTTTTTTTCTCGCATACTGTCATCAGTCGGGTTGAATAAAAAATAATGTGATTTTTAAACGATCTTATTCAAATATATATTTTTTAAATGTCACGTGTTCAGTTAAATGTTTTTAAATGTCATTTACACGATTGACGAACCTCTTCAGATGAGGGCTCAATAATGAAAGAATACGGTGTATGGGATCGATCTGGATGTGATTTTTATGCTGCTGCCCGCATTTAGCCGTGGCGTCACTTACATAGCCAGAGGGGCCAAATCGTGAAGTATTGGATCAGTTTAAGAATCCCACTGTTCACACAGTTGAACAGTTCCTCCATCCCCGTAGTTTCCAAGCTGACACATTAAAACGAACCGTCTATCCCAACGGCGCTCACAAGGGGCACTATTGAAGCTAAGCATTTTGCCGTAGTACCACGATATAACACTTTTGCCGTGGTACTCTATCGAACAGTTTCCCCCATTAATTATTCGGGGGGATTCTTCAACTGAGTCAAGATATTACCCGGTGTTACATAACTAGGAGGACAAATATGATACCGCCTGTATTACGGTTGGTCGTCATGTCCGGGGTCAGGGGTGGGCGGCGAGGCGACCAACTTTGGGGAGGGGGATTGGTAACCCCTTATACTAGCTTTTAAAATGGAACCACTTATAATAATAAAATGATTAGGAGTACCCTAAAAAGTTTTTGAAAAAATCGCTTCGCCCCTGTCGCAAAACTCTCAGCAAAAAACGTCCGCCTACGTGTCACAAATTTTTGGTTCCACCACTGCCAGAGAAAGGAACTTATAATATACATACATATAGTTGTGCTTGTTGGAGTCATGACGTTCTATTTTCAGAAGAACTAGAATTTAGCATTAGAGACTAACATTTAGCAATCACAACTCAAAGTGGTATTCCAAGCGGTTTGTCATTAGATGTTTACCAGAGTCGAGCAAAAATACTTGTAACAGCCATAGCCCGTCAAGGATCTATTACTAATATATCACATATTTTTGTCCGATAGATGTCGTCAAGCGAGGCTAATTTGTATCGTGTGTCTTTTATCTGCTACGTCACGTTTAACATCTTTTGATTGAACCTTTCGCTAACATGCTTCGGGGTATCGTAAGCTCTTCAAAAGTGGACAGAGATTGCAAAAAATGTGGAGGGCCGGTCGTTTCATTTTGGTATAACCCCACCAGTTAATTTTTTCTCGTTTGTCCGTAAAATATGGAGCTGTGGGATTGGCGGCTCCCCCTCTTATGATACCCATGCGATGGCTTGATGTCTCTTGGGTTATAAAATAAGGGTTTCTTGGTTTGAAATATTTATGGTAATTGGATGCTTTGTTCTTACGGGACTTCGTGTAATAATAGTGTTGCTGTAGGGAATTTTTGATGGCACGTTCACAATACACGGTATTGAATGGTTATGGATATATAATACATGCCGAAACAGGTGTTCAGTGGGGCTACCCCCTGAGACCTAGGAACCCTCCCCGAGCGCCTGATTTACCCCAGAAGGTACCACTCCACCTCCCCTTCGTGCACCGCACCCAAACACCACCTCTCCACGAAGCCGCGCGGAAAATTTTTCCCCCTGAAAACTGGGAGCATCATGGTCCCTTATACTAGCTTGTCGAAATCGCGATTTAACCATATGCCGGCATGTATGTCTTCAAAATTCTGGTCTGCTGAGGTCTGCTAAAATCTATGTATGTAATTAATTTTGGTGAATTAATGTTTGGTATTACCAACGGTATAAACCCAACGGTAACAATTTTGCACTAAGTAGTAATAGTAGTATTTCTTATTCGAAGCAGTATCGCTCGCAATCCTTTAGTGATTCCTAGGTGGCGGAATACCATCGTTGCCTACAATTTAGGTAAACATTTGGATATAATTTTCTTTGCGCTCAGGAGCTAGAGGTGTCAAATCGTCATATTGGTGAATTAATGCTAGGTATTATATAGGGTATAAACTCAAGTTTTACCCCCATTTTGCAGCGATTAAACTAAAATTGGTCATTTATTAAGGTTTTTGACTCGTATTTAACATCAGGCTCGGGATTGGGGGGCTCGGGCTTGCTACGTCACGGCTACGGAGTATGCTAAGAAGAACAGCATACTACGGATAAATTACTTTCTAGCGTAAAGCATATAAATTTACCAAACTTATAGATGAATAACGTTTCAGTCAGACGTATTCACTTAAGTTATGCGTGAGTAAACTTAAGGTGACCCCGCCAATCATCGTATTCTGTCATTACCGATATCGAATCCCAAACCCTTATTACGGAAAACAGGCTTAACTTCATTTGGTTTTTCGTAACCGAAAATTGGCAAAATGAAATTCAAGTGCCAGAAATTAGACCTTGCGTTCGAACAGAATTTCGGCGATTTCAGTTTGCAGAAATTTTGTTCCTTAATGCATTATCATTTTAGTTTGGATTATACAGTGTTCGCGAACAAATTTAATGCAAAAGTGACGTCACAATCAAATCGACAAATTTTCGTTCCCAAAAATGTGTGTAATTTTACTTCAATTTTCGCGAACACAAAATCTTTAGATTTCAGTCGCGAGCGCTGTGTTCGCGAAGAGATTTACGCCGAATGTCAATTGATCAAAAAGGGTTCTGTAACAAATTTTATCTAAAAATACCAAATAGGATATTTGGCGGGGTGACCTTAAGTTAACTCGCGCATTAGCCTAAGGTATGTTCTTGCCAATTACGGTGGCACTATTGGTTCATAACGCGATATATATACAAGGATATGTTTCAGTGTGGGCATAGTAGCGGTAAGGATTTAACTGATGTTAGGACTATTCAAATAGGAAGTATGATTTTACATCTACTGCGCGAAGTATCCAATATGATGGATATAAATTTAAGACGCTTCAATTTGTGATACCAGATCTAATCGATTTACGTCTTCCCGATTTAAACTTGATCATAGTACGACAAAATCATTAATTTCGCGATGGTTTCAATTGAGATAAAAATTGAAAATTAGGTCTATCAATGAGAAATTGTTACAATATATTTACCAACTGGAATTGTTGAAATTAAAAGTCCATTTGATTTGGAGTGCCGTTTATCATCGCTTCACTTTAAAACGAGTCGATTTCAATCCGTTTGTTAAGAGAATGCCGTTTTAATCAGCCTTTCGCGAATTTCTTTGTTCCAAATCAAATTTCGTAATAATGATGATTCACATCGGCTTGTGGTGATGGTTGCTGGATATGGTTACCACTTAAAATTTTAGTGACAAAATGAACGAAATTTGGTGTATAAGTCGTATTATATGCCTTTAATTAGCTTGCGAGCGAAATGTTTAAGGGATAACTATGTTCTACAACTCTCCATTAAGCTCTATTTGTAACAGCGTTATAGTTTAAAATACCATTTATCTGAGTAATTTTATTTAAATCAATTTTTTTAATCTGGAAATCTGCATTTCGCACCTTAAAACCAGTTTGGTTTGAGCAATGCCATTTTTGAAAATCTTTCTACTAAATTTGTATTGTACTGTTGTGGACATAAGATGACATACTCTAAATGACTCGTTTATATTTTATTCAATCTAATTCACCGACCATATAATGTATAATTATTCATGATTATTTTAATGAGGTAGTCTGAACATAAAAACTGCCCAACAATTTCACCAAATTTTTTACGGTGAACAATAATTTTGGCCCAGATTCGTTTGGGCTTTGCATTTTTGAACATATATTGTATTATGAAGCGAAAAAATTGCATTGTCTTAGATATGGAACAGTTGACTCTGGTATCTCGTCTTAAATTGTGTGAAACATTGTAGACCGCGCATATATTCCGAATATATATTGAAATAATCTTAGCTTGATATATCATATCTATATAGAAACGGCCAAAATTTTTAAGCATGTTTGCAGGCCCATGTGGAATTTTTAAACTACTATGATTATAGTGACATTGTTTGCGCCAGTTTGAACACTGTGAAACTATAAATGTTTCATTTATGACAGTTGCGATTGTATTATATTGACAAGTTTCTGTTTTGTCCTAAGGTGCAGCTCAGTAGAGTAGCCTTTGCGATCGGTTTTGTAGAATAATAAATTATACCGCATTTATATGACTATAGATTTGAAAACCAAGATAAAAATGCAAATGTAAAAATAACGGTCGCAACACGAATAAACTGGTAGTTAATGAGCTACATATCACATTGAAAATTGCACGCTGTCATAACTACCGATAGTTGACAAACACAGATAATTAGCTGTCATTCTCTGTTCATGCTACAGTTGTTATTATAAAGTGGCTTTACTATTATCAGTGAATCAATCTATACGGGTGGTTAATATTGTTCAACTAAATATTTGATCGAAATCTGCAAAGTTATTCAATTTAGTGTTATAATTAGTCGAAAGCTTTTGTGCTGCGGCTTTTCTCTTTTGTTTCTCAGTCGATTTTTGGTTATCGTATATATTAAGACCCCGGTGAAACCTTCATTACAAGAATGCCAATAATAGACTGATAAACAAAAGAGCAAAGCCAAGCCATAAAAGAATTTACAATAATTAGAACATTAAAATTGAATAACTTTACATATTTAGTTCAAATATTAGTTGTACAAGACTTGTGATCCGTATAGATTGACTCAGCTGCAAAAATAATGCTACCTTATAATAATAAATTATAACCGCATTTATATGACTATACATTTAAGATAAAATGCAAATGTAAAAATAACACTCACAACACGAATAAACTGGTAGTTAATGAGTTATATATCACCATTTAAAACTGGGCGCTGTCATAACTACCGATTTTTGACAAACTCAGATAATTAGCTGTCACTACCTGTTCATGCTATAGTTTAGTACTATAAAGTAACATTATTATTGTCAGTGAATCAATCTATACGGGTCGTAAATATTGTAGAACTAATATTTCAATAGAATCTGCAGAGTTACTCAATTTTAGTGTTGTAATATTCTAAAAAATTTTATACTGTGACTTTGCAGTCTTGTTTCTCAGTTTAAAATAAAAAAATTTGGCAAGAATTGCGGAAAATCTATGGAATATTTTAGTAAAAATTTTGCAAAATTAGTAAAATAATGACAAATTAGGGAAAATTAAGAGTTTATAATAAATATTTCAAAAATCACCCTCCCAGACTCATTCGCTTCACCGTGAGATGTATCCGCCCCCTCCGAATGCCCAATTCCACGGACCTTGAATAATTGTGCCTTTAGTTCTTTTTCGTTTAGTCTCAGCACTTAGTGCTTAGGCGGAGTTGTGTTTTTCTTTGCATTTGTCGCGAAGGCTAGATTTGCAATAAAAGAATAAGTAGCAACGCTAAAAATGCAAGTCAATTAAATATAACAGTCATCAACACTTTTTGTTTTAATTTTTTATTAATCGGAGTAATTGCTACGTCTTATATTCACTTTAACTTGGGATGAACCTAGCCGCCGCTCAGTAAGCTTTGCACGCACGTGCTCTGATTAATCCGAAAAGCCAGAAAGTATGCTAAACTCACTGATAAAGCATTTAGAATAGTTTTGCGAATTTCTGTCTTGATTTTTCTCGCTTGAACCCTAAATATGTCGTTTTATACATCACATTTGTGTGTGCATTTTGGTGTTTGTGCCTTTGCGCTATCGTGTGAAATTTTCTATCTCAATTTAAAACTCAACTCATGGAAGTTGCAATATTTTTTGCTTATTCCTAGATTGAAAACCCAACGGTCCTATTTTGTATGTGTTTCGGGTACCTAGGGTGACTCACAGGGAGAATTTATGTCCCTGTGGGTTCGGTTGCTTTTTGTGTCTTCCGTTGAAACAGAAAAGACACACGAGGGGTTTTAGTCCTCGTGTGCCTGTGCCGCTAAATTACAAAAAATTGACACACAGTGGGTATAATGTCCCTGTGTGCCGTTTGGATGCATATAACATAGACACACAGGGGGTGCAATGTCACTGTGTGCCTCGACATATTTTTGAAATGATCACGCAGGGGATTTTATGCTCATCTAAAATATTTACGCAGCATATATAAGTGATTATGCCTTAAATTCTTGCTTGTTTGTTGTGTCTAAACAATTAAAAACGTTGTTTGCAGCGCAGCACATTGTTATTTTTATTCTGCTGGAAAAAATATTTAAAACTTTTCTACAAACACAGCTGCTTCAATAAAATGCAGCAAAATCTCGAACAAAACATCTATGTAGCAGCGGTATTATTTTCATAATGTATAAAAAATATATAACTAGTACAAGTTTGTGGATATATATGTGGCTACATATATAAATATATATACGTGTATATATGAAAGCATATAATGTCTTACCCAAATAGGAGTAATTCGAAGCGTAATTCGAACTGCCCAGATAATTCGAACCTCTCAGAGACCCCCAATGTTGTAAAAAATTATTGGCAAATCAGCAGTTTAATTATTTGTTGGTTATTCAATCAATTGGAACAATTATTTGCAATTAATTTTTCATCAGTTTTACACACCCAGTCCCCATTCAGGTATTTCGAGCTCCTCCAGTGGTTAGGACAGGTTTCCACTCTCCAGGTATAGGGAGCTTGGAGAAGCTAATTTAATATGTATGTATAGACATATGTTTCTATCTGTATAATGTAATATATAAGGCTAAGCAAGACCAAAAATTTATAGCAGTGATCGTTTAGTTATTGTACTTGTTCGTATGTCAGTGGTGTTGATAGGAGCGTAGGAGGTTGCCCCTAAGGATCCAACACCAAGCCAATTCTAACGCTCCGCATTCCCTTCCAATGAATTGTGCAAGGACACAGACGGTATATGAGTCTAAGGTTGATATCTCTTAGTTTGTATTTTCCTACAGGCAAGGTTTACTTGTGATGGTATAATGAAACTTAGTTTCCGCATGAGTTTACTACTGAAAGGCCCGTTTATGTTCGTCGAGGTCACTAAAACACTGAAGTAGTTACAGTGTGACAGAAATTAGTATTATGATTACTATGAAGTTGCATGACTTTTGGCAAAGGTTAAGATTAGTGTTGCCTGTATTCAGATTCAGCTTCTATGATAGTACTCAATCGAATTTTGGTTGATATGCCTTGTGCATTTAAATAACATTTACTGGTACCCACCCAGATCATAGTCCTAACAGTTTTACATTTGTGTGAATGTGTAATTTTATGCCATTTATCAGATTGAATATTTTATTATCGAGCGATCATAAGTTAAAATACATTTTTGAAAATAATCTGTAGTGTAGTGTATCATTGTAGTGACGCTCACTGTTTTAGAAATAGACAAACTACGGCTTGACGGTTGAGGAATGTGGTAAGACTTGGGCGCTTGCATTTATAAACATTAATACCATTTGTGAATATTGTCGACAATGGATATGAACGTTCACTGCTGAAGTGCAGCGTGGGTTCTAATTTCAAACTGACGGATCCATCCTTCAGATAAATGGTATCAACTGTTGAAACTTTTGGGCAATATATTCCAATATTTTTTTAATGATTGTTTTGTGTAAGCTGAGCAATGCTTGTAAAATTTTAAGTTTTTTATCTTGTATCTGATTGAGTTTTCTATATAATTCTTTTTTAACGAATTTATCGCAAGGACATATCGCATTGTTTTATATTCATGCGGCTTGCTCAAAGCTTAAAATAAACTTTGGCAGTGATGATGGGCAGGAATCTACCGGCCTGTTCTGTGGCTGTTTGGTCAACCAGCCGACCGGTCAACCGACCGGACGGTCAAGCGGCCGGCCGATTGAACGGCTGACTGACCAAAAGGCCAGTCGGTACCCGGCCTAAAAATTTTCTGACTGACCGGCCAGCATAAATTCCGTTCGGCGACAAACATTACTAGCGAGGTTAAAATATTGACTTCTACCAAAATGGGAAAGAAAACAAAAGAACCAACCCACTAACCAAGTCAGGTTAGCCAGCTGCATCTTCATCCTCTTAAGACTGTACCCTTCCCGGGTTCCTTAAACCCAAACAGAAGAGCGTTATGCTATCACAGGAGGTCATAGCATATCAGGCCGCAGTCGGAATTTACCAGGATGTTTAGCCTGGCTAATACCGGTGCATCCTCACACATATGTTTTGTGATATGATTAATTTAGGACCTCAAGTGAGTGTCAACCTCCAGACCTATGTATTCACTGAGTAGTCTTTCACGTCCCCAAGAAGCCTTCTATTTATCCTGACAGCTAGTTTAGGAGATGGTGGGATCACTTTTATATATGCGGGATTTTAGAATAGGTAGGGAAGACAGCAGTTTGGTAGATTTAGGTAAAATTGCGATAGTATGTTTAAAGTTGCGAAGTCACATCTTGAAAAGGACAATGCTCAAAATCAGTCACTGTGTGCTGCGCAGACTAGATAAGCAGACACGAACCCCAAACGTGTGAAACTCAATCATAATAAGTGGACGAACCAACCGATTTGTTAAGCAGAAATGAAACGGTAATGTTTGAAACTAAATCGTAATAAGTGAGGAATTAACCGACTCGGTAAAGCAGAAATGAGCCCGTAATGGTTGAAACTGAATCATAGTAAATGGACTTAAACCAACCGACTAGGTAAGCCAGACATGAACTGGTAGGAATGCTTGAAAGTCAGTCACAATAAGTGGACGAATCAAACCTTTTGGTAAAGCACAAATGAACCCGTAATGCTTGAAACTCAATCATAATTAATATGTGGATGAACCAACCAACTAGGGAAAACAGAAATGAACCCGCATTGCTTGTAACTCAATCAAAATACGTGGAAAACAAACCAACTAGGTAAAGCAGAAACTAACTCATAATGCTTGAAACTTAATCATGTATAAGTTGATCGAACAAGCCAACAAGCAAAGCGGAAATGAACCAGTAATGCTTGAAATTCAAATATGAGAACTGGAAGAACCAACCAACTAGGGAAAGCACAAATAAACCCGAACATTAGCCATACACCACAATTAAATTATCCATCTGAAGCAAGCAAGTGTATTGTGTTGACATCGGAGTATAAAAATGCAGTGCCGGTGGCACACTCACTGTTTAAACTTTGGAATCCCGATGTTTCTACCGACGTAGGTCGTTTTTAAATGAACTAAAAAAATCGAAAATTTATTATGCAAACCTTGTTTATATCCTCCACATCCCTTGAGGTGTGGCACTTGGCCCCTAATTTCCTACCTCTTTTTTGGCGAAACCCCACCGGTGCATCATGCGAAAAGCTCAAATTGGAATAATGCGTGAGTCCACGTTAGGTGCGTTCACCTGGGCTGTACTTTTGTCATGTCAGATCACGATCGTAAACGTGATGTTCCCTTATGTATGCGAACAAAAACTTTTGATACAGCAACACGTAGATACTCTTCGCAGTCAATATTCTGCGATTTAGCATTGCATTTTCTGATCGCGTACAACTAAAACGCGATTATCGATCGCGTTTTTCTCTATATTTTCTCTATTTTCTTCTATATATATATATATGTATATATATATATATATATATATATATATATATGTATATATATATATATATATATATATATATATATATATATATACATATTATACTATAAAATACACAAATACATCGCGAATATAGCTGTGCGTGAGTCAGTGCGTGCTATATATTTTTGACGGTCACACAAGCACCTATTCTTGCACCGGACACAGTCGCTTACACTGTCCGCCAAAAATATTAAGGTTTTTAAAGCCGATGTGGGTACAAAATATCAAATAGTAGACTCAAAACAAAACAATAATGCAATGGTGAAGCGCTTTTAAATAAAAAAACCCGCTTCGCAACATATTGGCATCGCTTTGCTACCATAATTATGACAACACACAGTAGATACGCCGCAATAAATAATGACCACTGCATTATCGTAAGATAGGGCTGGGTTGTGTGCAGTAGGGGGAAGGGAGAGGGACTAGGAGCCCCCACTCTCACAATCCCTCATGTTCGTGACATTTTCCGCCATGTCCGTCCCCCATTCAGCCGAAACCCACATGTTCAACTAAATTCAAAATTTTTTTGTCTTTAATATGATGTGTTCTCTAAGAACAAAAATGTTTTTTAAAACATCAATTATCACTATTTCTAATGCTAATACGACATTTTCAAGCCTGAATATACTGGGACAGCAGTAAAAATACATAATATGGAATTATTTAGCATTATTTTTACGAAAAATTTATCCCTCTCACTTAAAAGTTTCTTTCGAGAATGAACACGCAACTCCCACCCCTCCCCAAGTTTGTCTCTCACCCCACTTTTCAGAGGGCTGTGGACAGACAAGCAGGAGACAGTAATTTCTATCGCAGACTGCGTTATATTACTTACTCATTTACTTGAACAAAGTTATTGGAGAAGTAGTTAGCGGCAGCTGCTTCATCATAGTTTGACAGAGTTGTTAATTCCCTACAAATAAACAAATGCTAATCCGAGTGACCCACAAAATAAACGAAAACAGACGAATTATCACGAAAAATGGATCTTATCAATACTCTCAAAAGCGCAATTTGGAAAATGTTTTGAAATGGTCTTATAACTCAACAGTACCATGTCTTGCCGAGCGTTGGTTTAGATTGACGAGCTTCACTCAATGCAGCGAAGCCCACCCACATTAGACAGTATATTAAATAGTCTCATAACTCAACAGTACCATGTCTTGCCGAGCGTTGGTTTAGAATGACGAGCTTCACCCAATGCTCTGAAGCCCACCCACTTTAGACAGTCTTTTAAATAGTCTCATAACTCAACAGTACCATGTCTTGCAGAGCATTGGTTTAAACTGACGAGCTTCGCCCAATGCATCGACTGGTGATGCAACCGGAGCGTCACGGATCGTGAGTAATGTAGTTCCATAGGTCCAGGCGGGCGTACCACTTAATCTGTAAGAAGCTGAATAAATAGAACACAATAAACGTAATCCAGTGATTATACCTACGTTCTTGCAACGTTTTCTTCTGACAATAGCACAGTTTCATTTGATGGTACACTAAGATCACCACCAAAAATGTCTATCGTTTTCAAATCCCATACTGAAATGTTTATTACTAGGCTGTCCACAGTCCTCCAAAAAGTGGTGGGAACTTCGGGGGGCCCATGTTCATTCTCGGGGGAAAATTAAAAGTGGGGGATAAATTTTGCTTAAAAATACTAAATTTTTCTATATTTTCATGCGAAGACTGTGTCGCGAGATATAAGCTGCGAAAACTGGTACCTGTATAATCAGATTTGACAAAGAACCCTTAGAAACTTTTTTACCATTTTGAATCGGAAGATTGAGTCGGCGCTATTCGCATTCAACCAAAGGGTGTATCGTCATCACTTTTTTATCGAACAAAAAATTGTCAAATAAGTTATGCCTGACAGAAACAGACAAAAAAATTCTCACGACCCACGAGTATTTTCTCTAGCGAGCGCAGTGGAAACTCCGCTAGCTCCGTTTGAATCACACTACATTGTTATAATACATAATTCGGACTCACTCCAACACGAAATCAGATCTAAAAATGAGTTCACAACTTACAAAGTAATCACAATCTCCGGAATTATTTCTTCAAACATTTTCTGTTTTTCGCCGTTAATCCGTTGTCGTCCTTCAATTGGAATAACCTAACAACAATGAAACGGAAAATTATTAGAAAAAAGAAAAAAACTAAAACTAGGATAAAAAAGGCTATAGTACCTGTATCGAACAGCACAATCTTGCACGGCATACCAAAACGGATAAATAGGGCTTGGCTATATAATAGAATTCTAATTTTGAGACTTCGTTAAGAAAATTCGAAAATTAATTTAAAAAAAGCTTTGATACAATGGAAAGCAATATAACATGATCATAAAATTAAGAAAGCGGTTGAGGTTAAATTTTGAAACGCTTAGAGCGATGTAAAAATCCGGAGAGTAGAAATCATCACAGAAAATGATTAAATGATTTGCCATGCAAAAGACAATAGTTTCCATTTTTCCCTAGGCCTATAATACTATCGATCTAAGCAATGTCTAGGGCGGTAGTGACGAGCATGGCATGCCCGCCGTTCTCGATATACTAAACCTAAGCAAAAATCCTCATAATGAAGCTTTATATTTAATGCAAATTTGAGGTCTTTCACCTTATATATACTAGTAAACGTAGTAAATTACAAAAAGTGAGCGGAGCAACAAGCAAAGTATTTGGTATCTTATTTGTGTGTACATGTGTTTCAACTAACTATTTAATCAATATATAATAAGTATCACGTTTTAGGCAATTGATGTCAAATCAACCATACAAAAAACACGCCAGCGAAAAAAATCAGGTAATTAGTAACATCAACTAATTAGATAATTAATTACCTAATTAGCACCCATGATAAAATCATAGAGCTTTAAAAACCACATATTCATAACCAGATAGAAAACCACTGAGCACAAGAAATTGGCAATTTTAAAGTATAGTCGACCGGGGTACAACTATGGCATAAAAGCTGGACGGTCACGAGCCTGCCTGACTAAGCTATTACTGATGTTTCATTGCATGATCCTTATACAACAGAAGTCCAGTGTATTACGAATATCTAGCCATAACTGGCCTACTCCGTCAGTGAACGCCACAAACGACATGTGCCAAACTTACCCCTAGCGGGGTAACTGTGCCCACTTCAAGGGGTAACTATGGCACGCTCAAAAACTTGCGCGTAACCGCACTAAGCTCTACCAAAATGCAAAATAGTTATGTTAGAATTCAACTCACCGAAAAGAGACTCCGCCCGGCCACAATTTGAGATAAACCATTCGCCGCACAACGACCGGCGGCTTGTTATTGTCCAGTCTTCGTGACGACCTTATTGAGCCAAGAATTGAAAATAGATGAGGCACACGCCGTGGGAGCCATTGCCATGTCGAACATCGATGGCGAGGACAATAAAAACGGGCGATCGATATAGCCAAAGGATACCCGCCATTTCACGAACCACCCCTCGAGTCTCTGACACCTCTTGGGCCTGTTGCGGGGTAGAGGGTATTGCTGGGGAAACCATTACTACGCCGATTGTCAGTGGTGAAGAACACAATGATGCGGAAGCAGAAAAATATATTGACACAACAAATATATATCCACCAATTAATATTAGGTTACACCAGTCAGCCCTCGAATCTCTGACACCTCGCGGAGCCGTCGCTGAGTAGAGTCTGTTACAGTTATGGAAGTTTGTGGCTCCTACATGCTGACACCGCCGGGAGCAGCTTCTTCCAATTGCTGAGGGCTAATGGAACCAGTGGAAGAAGGCAACTGCCGCTGCTTGAACTCCATTTGAAAAAGCTGGCGAAGGACGTCGACCTCCGACGAAGAACCGACCGTTGTCCGGTAAACCTTTTCCAGCTTATCGAACTCTGGAAACCGCCATACCTCCTCACAACCCTGTTTTCGGCCAGTTCGAACTTCAATAGCACACAGCGTACCGCCGATGACGTTCCAGGGCAGGAAAAAGGGATCTTCGTCATCATACTTCGGCCAAACAAAATGGAAAAAAACCTTCAACCCGCTTGGGCTGGAGGACTTTCATTTCAAATTTGTCGGCAACAATGTCGCCAGGATCGTTCAGGAAGCGCTGCACCATCCTTCCAATGAAAAGTTTCGAATTCTTTCGTGTCGGTGTTGGCTTTTGAACGCTGTTGACATAAATGCCGGCATACCACTGTCCGATAAATGTGCTTTCGGGAACCGGAGGGTTAATACTTTCCACAATTCGACCAGCGCAGCGGTATTTTGCATCGAGCCTTGGCCGGTTGAAGATTCGAGTTCGGGACGATACGATTCAGGGTGGTTAGCCGTCCCAGCGTCCCTTTCAGCGCAAGCATTGGCTTCTAAGTCTGGCTGGTCTCCGTCACCGTCGTCATCACGATCGCCGCAAATATTGGCCAATTCATCCTCCTCCTCGTCAGACGACCCTTCATCATCTGTTTCGATCGAGTTGGGCTCCGGGACGGCGGCGAACTTGCTTGACTTGCGACGACAGAGAGCCTTTCCGCGGCTCGGGTTGGCTTGCTTGGACCCGGTGGCGGCGTTTCGTTTCTCTTTTCGTCGTTCCTCCTCTGCGATCTTTTTCTCAAGCATTTCCTGAGCTCGGGCAAACGGCTCGTCGTCAGTAACGATTTCACCTCTTGCTACGAGTTTACGCCGCTTCGGCGCCGGCTCCCCCATTTCTGTGCGCTGGCGACTGGATGCAATAGTTCTCAGTACACTCGCTTCGAAGCTCGGCGCAACTTCTTCGACGGCCCCTTTAGGCGTTTCACAACCTTCTGGAACAAAAACACGGACCCAGTGACCTTTCTGAGTAGTTGACGACGAGGTTCGCGACGTGGAAGGAGTTTGGTCGATCGGTAAAGGGGACGCTACTGCGGCGGGACCAGCTATCGACGGCGACAGTGTGCCACATGGCAATGGACGCTCACCAGTGGCGTCCGCGTTCGAGCCACCGTTATCAGAGCTGTGAGGATTCGGTACCGGACATCAGGTTCTACACAACCAGTGATTCGACTAATGGTGAGCGCTTCCTCTAAGAGACCTTCCGCCACCCATTTCTGGTAATCTTCTAGCAACAGCGGATCGAATCGCTCAGAAGGATACCTCGACGGATCGAATGGATAAATACCGACTTTCTCGAACCCGCTACGAATGTTACGGGTAGTCATGGCAAGCGGCCACACCTTGGCCAACAGCTCTGAAAATTGCGCCGGTTTGAGCGCCTGCCGCTTTGCGGAAACCGAATGCACGCGCTTGTCCAACGCGTCGGACCACTGATTCTTCAATGGCTTCATGACCGACACATAGCAAGGCTGGAGAAGCTCTGTAGTGTGCGGCGGGAGCTTCAAGAGAGTCACCTTTTGTGCCCGCGCATACTCTAAGGCTTTAACATGAACATGGCTCAAATGACCGTCGTAGATGAGTAGGCGTTGTTCGAGCTCTCCCGTGGCGTCAACGCTACGACAAGCAACTTCCCATCGCTGGAACCATTTAAAGAACAACTCCGCGTCCATCCACGCCGGCTCCCTAGCGTAGATCCACGGGCGCTTTAGGTTCGGGTCAATGCGAGGGCGCCACGAGGTCTGGACAGACTTTCCCGGAAAGACAACGAGCGGATTCATGTCCATTCCAGTATCCGGAATCTTCCAGCACTTGGCCGGACGCTCGAACGCAAATAAGCACCATCATGTTCGTACGACCAGTTCCGGGAACCACAGCAACAGTCTTTTGGCCCATGCCGGAGACACGCATGCATTTAGCTGGATCATCGGGTAGACCGGTTTCGTCACAGTTCCAAATAAGGTCCGGCCTATTCTCGATGCCCAATCGTTGATATGTAGACCTTAACAGGTGATAAAAGTGGTTCACGACGAATGGATTCTTTACCGCGTCGTGTCGTGGTACGGACAGCTTTGTTGCATGCTTTAGCGAAAGTCTGTTCCGCTTGAAGAAAGCAGCCATCCAGTCTTCATTAGGATAGTAGGTCCAGTTTGGGCGCGGATGCGACTCCGGATCAGGCCCGCCCGTAGTATCGTCCGCGGTTGTGTTGCCGATGTCTTCCGTATCTGTGACGGTGGAGCCGTGGAAAGCATGGGCGGCCGCTGCAGATGGCCCGGGAATCTCGGCGTTGGCTTGTTCCTCATGGCTGTCGACCACAGCACTTTCTCGACCAAAAAACTTTATGGCATTGGGGCAGCTAGCAGGATTATCGCGAATATATTGGTCAACCATTGCGCAGATATCATTGACAGTTGGAGCAAACCCGAGGTCGGCTAACTCTCTGATGCAATTCGCAAGAGACGCCTCCTGCTCAGCACTGAAAGCACGAGGCCTTCCAGTCGAACCGGACGGATGCCGTGGGATATTCTTCATGCTCTCTAAGAGGCAACTAAAAGGATCCGAACTAGGCAATGGCTTGAAAAGAAACCCTCTGTGTGTACTTTATCAGCAGTAGGCTTGGCACAGTGCACAATCGATATTGGAACTTTTTGAGGGAGTGTGCCATAGTTACCCCGGGTGTAGAATGTGCCACACTTACCCCGCTCGACTATAATTTTAAAAATTTGAATAAAATTACCTAATTAGCTAGTTATCAACTAATTAGCGGATAAAGCCAGGTTTTAGAGCTTCAAAAATGTCATAATCGTGATCAGCGACATAGAGAACTGCCGGATGCAATTTATTATTAATTTTTAGCACTTTGAAATTTTTTCCAAAAATTAGCTAATTAACAATTAATTAGTAATTAGCATGTTTTTACTTCCTCGAATAGCAAATAAGCAACAGATTCACATTTACCACGACGAGATATGCACTAACATAATAGTTTTATTGAAAAATATGCAATTTTTGTTTGAACATGCTAAAAATACGCTAACAAGCTTAACTAATAAGGGAATTACTAATTAACTAAAGCAAATTTTGACAAAATCTATATGTCTTGCACCTGTCCGATATTAGTCCTTTCAAACAAAGAAAATTTTTGAAAATCGGCCCAGTAGTTATTGAGGAGTTCGACGGAAGGACAGATGGTGCAGAATTTCCCCCTCAGACGAAAACAAAAACGCTACGCTTCGGCAAGCTTAATTATACACATTAATGTCAAATTAAACGGTCAAACAGATTGTAACCGAATATATTTTTATTTAGTAAAGATTGCGATTAAACAAGCAAAGAGAAACATAAAATACTATCAAAATAGGAATGCCCGTTTCTACGTTTTTAGGAAATTTTGTGAAATTTTTAGTAAGCAATATTCGGTACATTATGCCAGTTGCAACTGGCCTATTCACAGCGGGTGGTAAAATAACCCCATGTTCATGAATTTTTCCCCCATGTCCGCCCCCTCACTGACTCGGCTGAAACCGCGGGGTTCAACGAAATCGAAAAATTTTTCATGTTTTCAAAGTAATTTATGTTTGTGTTGGAAATTGTTTTTTAAACATTACTTACCACTATTTATACAACGTTATAATATTGTTCATGAAGTAAAACTACATGAAAATATGGGGAATATTCATTATTTTGAAGCAAAATTTATTTCCCCACTTTGAAATTTCCCCGGAGAATCAACAGGGAAGCCCCCCGAAGTCCCAACTTTCCGGAGGGGCTGGCGGACAGGCAATTCATTTCAGTCTGTTTAGCACCCGTGCTATTTCGGAGTTCTTGGAGTCAAACCATATTTAAGTCTAATCTACACTCCCTCAAAGAAATAATGAGGTGTAATTTGACTATATAATTTACTCTTCATTCACATGACATAGTGCTCAAAAGCTTTCTTTATAAGATATATACAGCTCCCGTAACTAAACATACCCCACACCTCCCGCATAGAACTATGTATAAGTAAGAACTTAGGTATATCGCGTTGTGATGTGTCGTGCAGCGCACCTTTACATGTGTATCGTTGCTCGCTGCGTTGAAATTCTTGGAAGGAAAACAGCTCCTTAAATAGTACAGTGGCTAACGTTCAAGCCTTACACCAAAACGTATCATGTCCAAGCTGCCGCCGCGGCAAAAATTTAATTAATATTCGGTATCTATTGAAACATTGTGTAAAGATTCTATTCCAAATTACCCTTTGGGACCTTAGCCCGCTAGATAGATAGATAAGAGTTTAGACGGGGTATAGAAATAACTGTTAGGCCAAAAAGGCCCTTTTCAGCACCTCTATTTTAGCCCACTATATTCGGCTACAAAACACTACTTTTGTATTAAACCAATAAGTGAAGTTATATAGGAAAAAATTTATTACCAAAATTAAAGAAGTGATGCTTACTAGTGCAAATTAGTTCTTGTCGTTTTATAAATACATTCTTGGCGTTTAACATAGTTATTCATCGAT
>JASANE010015264.1:0-25319 GCA_030248225.1 Trileptium ribeirensis
TAAAATTTGGTATTCACGGTCCACCCTTGAGGTTACGATAGCCGGGGTCGTATAGGCATGGTGTTAGGAAGTTGCGCCATGCAGCTGCGTCACCGGTTATTACATAAACAATCGCACTTCATTTATATTGCGTTTATAAGGTCACACTCTATTACCCGAAGGTGCACGGGATGATTTTGGCACCAAATATGAAAGACAGGGACAACGATTAGGGGTGCCCGGTCGATCATCGTGAACGTGAATCGATTGATACAATGCTATGTTTATGAAAGATTTTGTATATCATAGTATGCTCGTTGTACAGGACGGGTGTGCGTTCGGAGGGGCCGGAGAGAGGGGCCAACGGATATCACAGCGAATTTTAACTACACCCGACAAAAATTGGTCGCCTCGGGTCTGCTCCCAGCGCACACGCCGTTTAGTTATCAGTATCTGCGGTGCGTTGATTGTATACGTATTACATATATATTCGGTATGTATATCTATATCATTACAGGGTTAGAGAACGCCATGAGAAATCACAGAAATTTCTTAAAGGCGGGCCGAATAAAATTTTCGGCCTCGGAGAACCGAAATAGAGCACCTCAGGGTACGAAATTTTAAGACACTATTTCAAGGGGTGCGACACGAAAATTCAATTTTTGGGTTTCCTACAAATTTTACGGGAAAAAGGGTGACTAAACTATCTTAAGAACCTCCCAGGGGTGTCAAATTGTCCCGGCGGGTTTAAAAATTCGGATCCCCTAACTACTTACGGATCCCCAAACAGGCGCTTAAGCCTACAATTTTCTAAGCCTAAAGGGACACCCAAAATAATCAAAACTTCCCGATTTTTGGAGCCCGGGACACTTATCGGGTTCTCCCCTAACTGTTTTATCCCAAGCCGTGGCCGCCCACCCCCGCGGACCCGCTCAGGATCCCCTAAACTTAAAAGGGACACCAAAATTTTCTGTTTCGGGCGCCTAAATCGGCCTCTAACAGGCCTCCTATAAAAGAAATATTAAATTTTAAAATTTTATCAGTAGCCGGTCTGCCAGGGCATGATTCTGGTCCTGCCCCCGACCGCCTACTGTTTTTAGATCCTGAGATATCGGCAAAAATGTACCGATATCCCTATGAGCAAACGGCGCCCTGAGCGCCGTTATATTTTGCCTGAAAATTTCTCTTGCGCCGGCCAGCGCGACGTTTAGGTTGTTTACGCTGCTGGCCGACGTGCGTGCCAATATGTCTATATAGCCATAAGTGACCAGGGGCTGAGCTATCGTACATCGCTACAGTGTTATTGATACGACAGTTAGAACGGCGGCGGTATATGTTGTTTCGTTGCTAAGTTTTGTTTTATTTTGTCTGTGCGTGCACATACATAAGCTCTTGTTGTATTAGCAATTTTAAATTTTAAAATTAAAGACGCCAACCAAATCAGGGGTTAAAGCTGCACAAGAAGGAGGGGAGCGATGCCAGTATAAAAGAGCTAGCCCGTTCGGCGATTTGGGACCAGCCGAGCGGCTCGCTTTTAAAATTCGACGCTTTTGTCGGCGGTTGTCGCCGCAGGTTTTTTCTTTCTTTTCGTTTTCCCTGCTTTTCTTGTGTTTCGCGCCCGGGTGGACTCTTCGACCGGCAGACTCGTGGAAGAGGTCCACCCGGGTTTTTTCTGAAAGGATTTTCGATTTGTCGCTGAGCGTAAGACTAGGGGCAGCCCTTGCGGGTGCTGTGGTGTCCACCGGATGCCTCGCGCTTCCGCAGGTGCTGCGCCTGCGCGGTGAAAAATGGGTTGAATTTCTGACAAATTGTGGTCAAAATTAGGACAAAATTCAAAAAAGGGATCCCCGTGCTCGACTGGTTCCCCACCCACTGGGCCGGAAATTTCACTTGTGCCCAGGGGGTGCATGGTCTAAAGCTGGCTAGATACATATTTGTTAATCCTGTGGCTTAGTGGAGACTGTTTCGCCAAATTTTGAGTCAGGCGCTCGCCGATCACAACGCCTAGGATTCAAGTTCATCATTGGACATCATCGTCCAAGATCTTTAATAAAAGAAATTGAGAACTACATTCCGGAGGTTATGATAGTCTCGAGTGGACTCTTCTACTGCGGACGCGTGGAGGAGGCCCGCTCGAGACGCCCTGTAGAGTTTCTAAAATACTCTCGCGTAGGCATAGTAACCGGGGTGGTCCTTGTGGGGGCTGGGGCGTCCATCGGATGCCCCGCGCTCCCGCAAGTGCCGCACCCACGCTTCCGTGGTCGGAGCAAAGCAAGCTGGAAGGAAACTTAAGTCGGTATTAGGAACGATTACCAAATTTTACATGATTTGTGAGGGGGCAAGCTGAAGACGCAGAGCTGAACAACAATTTTCGGGGTTGAGGGTTCCGCGTTTCGAAAAGAGCCGTTCGGAGCTCGCAAGAATCGTTTCGTCATCCATCAGGAATTGCGAAGGAAAGTAGGTCGAAATTTTTGGTCGCCTTTCAAGGTGCTTGTGCGTGCAAAGTTCGAGTCAAGGACCCCTCGCGTGGGCTCGGTTCCGGGTCCATTTCCGATGTAAATAATATTATTGTCATATACACCCAAGTGGGTGCTATCTACGTTTTTAGTGTACGTATGTTTTATCATGTCAAGAAAAGGGAAACCCAAGGAATAAAATTTTTGGTGTGATTTTAGTAGGCGAAATCGATGGACCCAATTCAGACACTCTGTAGCGAGACAAAATGCACGACCCCACTAAGGTGTTCAATGTTGTTTGGTTTAGGCTCATTGTCCCCCTCCCGCTCGCTACCCCATGATGCTCGCGTCCGCCATGCCATTTTATCCTCGCGTTTCGTTCGAGTATCTGCTTCGGCCCTCTTGGTGTTAGATTTCAGCTGCCTCCATATCAAGTGCAGTGGCTCAACTATGACCGAGTTAGTCGACCCGCAGCGTTCCTCAGCTCCGCGTGCACCCGAATCCCCTCGGTCCCTCGTTACCAAGGATCTTAGGTACACGCGTTTAGCTTTCGTAAAACCAACGTCCCTCCGTACTCCCAAATACTTATACATATCTAGGACCGAGCAGGCTCAGGGTGTTCAGCCCTAAGTGGAACTAAGGCAACCCAAACGCGCCTCTGCACGATAAGAGCCCAAAGGTTAGGCAACTATCACTCGGCTCAACGGAGCCTTTCGCGAACATGCCCTGCGGCTAGGCAAAGTGTTGAACCTTACATAAGGCAAAAAATCAATCACAGAGATAGAGGGAATGGCGAGTCAACCTCATTGCCTGTGAGCAGGTTTAGGGGATGACCCTCCCTCAGGGGGACCTCCATACCATTAGACACGTGGGCCATTATAGGGGCCAGGCCGAACACCCTGGTAAACCCGCCGGCGGCCTGCTAAGCTAAGCGGTTCCTATCGGTCTGACCAGAGTCCACCGGGGAATCGTGTAAGCCGGGGTTGTCCGGGCACCACGGTGAATATTGAGAGTGGTGCAGCTGGGATCCCTTAGGGCCAGAACTGGTCCTAGTACCTTGCCATGACACTCTGTCGTATTTGAATATTTTTGGTTCTAACAGGAATTTATGTCAGTTGTCGAACACAATATATGTGAAACGTATGCATGAACTTAGGCGAATGCTATATATAGCAACTTGGAAGAAGTGGGGACAGTTTTCTATAAAATGGTGTCGACATATCTCTAGTTCCGGGTTCAAATTGGGACACTTCTATATACAGTTCCCCAAAACAAGTTGAATATACACCATACATTTGACTTAAACTCTAAGTCACATTGGTCCACTCTACCGAGGTACCAATATCCCCAAAGTTATACAGTATACCCGGCCACATTTGCACAACCATTCCGCTCGATTGAACAAACTGACATGTTTACTTCAGCAAGTATTCGTTTACAGTAATGCACATTATTTATATATATTCATGATCGTACATGATTTTACAACCAAACACCTATTTAACTTAATATAAATTGCAGATCATTGGAAATTCGTACAGGCATTGTTGAACTATTATTGCAATATACATTTTTGGTTATACTTGTATATCAGTGGTTCATGCCGTTCAATGTTTAATTCCTTTTGCAACAATTGTTAGTACTATAACAATATTAACCCTTTCATGCCCGCGTTAATTTGAGTATCGTGCAATGTTTGACAAACTCAAGCCTGCGCCAGGGATCGAACCAGAAACGTACGGTTGAAACTTGTGTACACAAACCACTGAGCTATCTGAGAGCTGTTGCTCGGTTCCTTAAGGAAACTCACAATGCGAGCGAATAACAACGCCCGTTCAAACGTACAATATATGACAAACTCGGTAAACACGAGTCGCAATGTGCGTTGGGTCCATTTGGACCTTACGGGCATGAGAGGGTTGGTTATGCGATTGGCTAATTTTTAATTAACCCTTTCATGCCCGCGTTAATTTGAGTATCGTGCAATGTTTGACAAACTCAAGCCTGCGCCAGGGATCGAACCCGAAACGTACGGTTGAAACTTGTGTACACAAACCACTGAGCTATCTGAGAGCTGTTGCTCGGTTCCTTAAGGAAACTCACAATGCGAGCGAATAACAACGCCCGTTCAAACGTACAATATATGACAAACTCGGTAAACACAACGAGTCGCAATGTGCGTTGGGTCCATTTGGACCTTACGGGCATGAGAGGGTTAGTTATGCGATTGGCTAATTTTTATGTCAGTTGTCGAACACAATATATGTGAAACGTATGCATGAACTTAGACGAATGCTATATATAGCAACTTGGAAGAAGTCGGGACAGTTTTCTATAAAAATGGTGTCGACATATCTCTAGTTCCGGGTTCAAATTGGGACACTTCTATATACAGTTCCCCAAAACAAGTTGAATATACACCATACATTTGACTTAAACTCTAAGTCACATTGGTCCACTCTACCGAGGTACCAATATCCCCATAGTTATACAGTATACCCGGCCACATTTGCACAACCATTCCGCTCGATTGAACAAACTGACATGTTTACTTCAGCAAGTATTCGTTTACAGTAATGCACATTATTTATATATATTCATGATCGTACATGATTTTACAACCAAACACCTATTTAACTTAATATAAATTGCAGATCATTGGAAATTCGTACAGGCATTGTTGAACTATTATTGCAATATATATTTTTGGTTATACTTGTATATCAGTGGTTCATGCCGTTCAATGTTTAATTCCTTTTGCAACAATTGGTAGTACTATAACAATATTAACCCTTTCATGCCCGCGTTAATTTGAGTATCGTGCAATGTTTGACAAACTCAAGCCTGCGCCAGGGATCGAACCAGAAACGTACGGTTGAAACTTGTGTACACAAACCACTGAGCTATCTGAGAGCTGTTGCTCGGTTCCTTAAGGAAACTCACAATGCGAGCGAATAACAACGCCCGTTCAAACGTACAATATATGACAAACTCGGTAAACACAACGAGTCGCAATGTGCGTTGGGTCCATTTTGGTTATACTTGTATATCAGTGGTTCATGCCGTTCAATGTTTAATTCCTTTTGCAACAATTGGTAGTACTATAACAATATTACCGTTGTATATAGTTTGCAGTAAGTCGTAAAATGTTCAGTGCAAAAAATGACACAATTTGCTTACTGGCACAAACGGTGTAGGTATAAGCACATGTTACATACATCTGCAGTAATGCATACATTAGACTGTGAATTCATAATTATTATTATAATAATCATGTCCGATAAGTAATATTAAAAATCCCTTTGTCAAACCGATGTTTTCATGCCCGTATAGCTTCAGAAAAGGTTTGACACACAAACTGTCTTCCTATGCTGTCCCTATTTTTCAAAATAAATGGTAACTCCCTTAAAATAGTAAATCCGGCGCATAAAAAGTTCTAACATCAGGTTACGCTAAATGTAAGCCGTAAAAGCCACTTGTTGGCATGCTGCGTTATAACAAAAATGTTTACCAACTGAAATATCAATGGCTTTCATTTATTGTTCTAATAAATTTGCGTTGTTAAAATCCAATATACTAAATAAAATAAAACGTTTTTACAATATTTATGATGCAAAATGTGTTAGGACTATAAAGTAAGTTGGATTATTGCATGCCGATCGTACGCGCGAGAAACGACTACCACCGTTCGAGCAAGCAAGCAGTGCCATATAGCATTTATAGCGCGAGCAACGATCATTGCTAGCAGGTACTGAATGAAATTATACACATCCAACAAATTAGTAAATTATCCGAAATTTTAATGTGATTCCGCATATTGCGTAAATTCTGGAATGGCAATTATAAAATGTAAGGCCCAAAAATGTGTCATATTACATAATTTCCCGAATAAAGCACTAATTAGCTACTATAACGAAAAATTTGACTAGACACGCTGTGTTATGTACAGTGACTCGGTTCTCTCAGGTTTGTACTTAAGTTTAAAATAGCGGTGACAATATAGCGTGAATCCTGGGTTACTTTTTTTAGGACAAGTACTTCATTATAGACCACACAAAAATTTTAAAGTAATTTCAGGCGAGTGAACGCTTTGTTTCTTATGATAATGTAGGCATTGCTGAATGGAATGGCATTGAATAAAAAATTCCAATCATACCGGAGCTAAAATTCGTCGGAACAGTAACGATAATTCAAGGTTAGAGAGAAAAAGCATTAACACTGATTACTGATTCCTAGACAGACAGAAGTATTACACAATGCCACTTCCATCATTCATCATCGGCATCTAAAGATGGACCCAACTTTTGTCACTGCTACTCCGCCGCCATTTCGGGTTTCGTTGGCAGTTGATATCGAATATACGGCACTTCCACATCTTCACCGTTATCGTCGTTGCACATTGGTTCCAGTACGAGTGCTTTTAAATGTGAAGGGATTTTTTTCTGCGTTATCGATTCAACACAATCGCTTATCCTGTAATACAATAGATTGATCAATCTGGCTTGATCATATAATAATAGATCAATCTGGCTTGATTACAATATCTATTTAAATTCACAGCATATTCCGGAACACGTTATCTAAATGGATCCAAGTTTTTATTGAAACTACATACATACATGAATTCGTGAAAGTGAAACGGCGCTCTCTGAAGTAAAACGTTCGGCCGGCTGATGGTCAATGAAGGGTTGACTGCGAGGGGGCTCCCGTTACTACGATACAAAATTTAAACGCTACTTCAGCATTTATCCAAACATTCGCTGCATTTACATATAAAAGTTTCCACATCGTACAACGCAAAGATTTAAATTGGCGAATTCTAAGCCTAGGCAGACCAATGCAAGATTGCAGCATATTTATTGTTGGCAACGGCCGCCTTTGATATCTATCGTTGAACATAATTAGTTTTATAACTATGTAGTAGCTTATCTTATCGCCACGGCGGTGAATTGGCGTTGAATATGTAATATGAAGTGATGTACATAGCTCTGCTCAGGGTCCAGGTCACATTGAGGGGCGGTACGTTATATATAACGTTAGAAAAAACAGCTTAGAGCGGTGGGTTCGGGAGGCGGCAGCCCACCGACTTAGCCTTAGTGTATGTGTCATATAAGGACCTTAGCTTAGGCTTAGTATATCGAGAACGGCATGGCCTGCATTTTATTCCCGCCCCTCAGGGTTATCTGGGCCCTGCTGAGCATCAAATTATAAAATAAACCATGAGTTGCAGAATGAGACCGAAAACACATAATATAGCTCCAGCGGATGCTGAGATATTACCATTCCCTTGAAAAACCGTTTTGACACAACCCTGCAGCGTACATAATAGCAACATAGATTCAGATAAATAGAGAATGAACTGCTGAGACCAATAACATTCATATAGCTAGAGCGTTTGCGGAGATACCGTTTTTGTGTATTTTAGGCGTCATGGGTCAAGGAAAAATCCCGTTTTGACCCAAGCATGTAACTACTGACAATAGCATCTATATAGAGGACGAATTGCTCTACAAAAAGATTCAAAATACCTATATTATATAGTTTTAGTGTTTCCGGAGATATGATATTCGTGTATTTTGGGTCAATGTACACATGAAAAAATTTTCTGACCCAACTGTGTAAAATAAACAATGACAACAGCAGCACACCATTTTTTGCTACATAGAGGACCAATTGCTCGACAACCTGATACCAAAAATACGCATATACCACGAGTGGTGTTGAAGATATTACATTTTTGTGTATTTTGGGTCTTATGTGCCCATTTTACAAAAATCTTTGACCCAAACAAAACAGCGTATCAAAGCAAGTCTTTGGTTATTTGTTCAATATAATAAGCCCAATTTGATGTCAAGAGGATGCTCTTTTAATCAAAGTATTGTCTGAAGCTAGTTTAAAGAAATGAAAGTGTGGATTATAAAAGCAAACATTTGACAAAAACTTTTACATTACAAGCTTATAACATAATAATGTAAGTAAACGGCATAAGCTGACGAAACAGTTGAATGTCGACTACCAGCAGTAGAAGTATGTATCTCTACTATAGCGACCAGCGGTATAAAGACCTTATAAGCGCCCCGGTGCGAGCCATATTAATGGTACTGCGATCCTGAAAACCCGAATGGATAGGCTACAGCAATATTTACCGTAAATATATAATTTTTTGTAAAAAACCAGGGCGAATAAATATTATATACTATGTAACGACAATATGTTTGTGTTATCATTGACTTAGACATCCATACCGTTTGCCGAGCTACATGTAGGTGACGTGATTTTTTTACTCGGTCGGGAACCTACCCGAGAATATTTGGCCCGTGTTTTTTGGGGAAGACGTTCGAATTGTTACGCTGGTTCTTCATCAAAAATTAGCTTTCAAAAAACCACTGAGTCCGGGGGTTATTTTGGCCAAAAATTCTTGGGGAGTTGTCAGGGTTCTGGCCGCGCCTTGCGGTAAGGGGTCGATGGATCCATTAAAGGGTTGGACAATGTTTAATCCTCTACCTCAAGCAATCGCATTATATATTGCATCTACAATGCATTATATTGTGTATTATATATAGTGCTACAGTAAGTACGAAAAAAATACACAATAACAGCATAACGGATGCCTACAATGCACGATTATATATCATAATCGAGTCCTAAAACATGTGGGTTTTAAAATAATCGTCCACAAAAACAGTGGATAAAAATCTAAGGAGTGGGCCTGGATATAAATAGATTAATAATAAGTCATATAAATTGGTCTAACGACAGCTTTACCCAAGTGAAAAATACGTAAAATAATATAAGAAATCGGAATAAACTGCGCCACCCCTGCTTGGAGACGTGATGGACATTAAAAAAATGGATGAAGGAAGAAACAATTCTAACAATATTCAGCCACTCATGAACTATTATAATAATTGTGTAAAAACGTACGTCATCGCTAGCCGGTCAGCCTTTTTCTGCTTTGGCATGAAGAACGAATAAACCATACTCACGCCTTGACTAAGCATCGACATTTCCAAGTTGTGTTCGTCCTGCAACAATAAGGCAGATAATAAAATGGCATCGTTTCACAAATTTCAACGATCGAAAATGTGATAACACAGCATAGTGTTATTCGAGACACTTTAGAAATTAGTGAGAAACATAAATGTACAATGTCTCACAATAAATGAATTGCACTATTTTGATATTTTAGAATAAAAAAATAAAAAGTAACAATACTTCAGTGCTACAAAATAACTTTATAGTTTCGAACACCACAAATGACTGTCGTGGTTCAATCATAATACAGTACTCGCCAACACTGACTGTCGCATTACCAGCAAGTGAGCAAAAACTATATGCGTTAAGCGATATAAGTCGTGTTTTCGACTTATATCGCACAACAATGCTTCGAGTGCAGCTGTCGCTACCCAAAAGATTCTCAAATATTTTTAAGAACCAATCATCGAGCTATCTAGTTATTTATGAAAGAAGCGCGCCGGATACTCAAGCACGCTCGCGATGGGTATAATCTTTGAGATGTGTAATACAATTATGCAGTACAAAATATTAATATTTTGGGGAAAAACGTATTTGCAGCGGCTAGCCGATTGCAAAACTAGAGATGTGAGCGCTAATCTGAACGATCCTAGCTAACGAAAGTACTAAATTAACATGAGGTTGGCATTGTGTCAAATCAATAGATTAATGAATCTAAATCGAAGCTGAATATATAACGAGAGCCAAAACGAAAATGCCAACCTTCAATTTGTCCATTAACTGTTGGAGAGTCAAATCACCTTGCATTTCGAAACGATCCCACAAAGTCCACTTATTGTCGTAGTACTAAAATTAATAGACGCTTTAATTTACACTGATGAAACAAATAAATAAAAAACAACTGAAAAAGTCATTTTGATTCAGTATTTTTTTCAATAAATAAAAATGGTACTTCCGGCATCATAAGCTGCCCTCGGCTATTAGAATAAGAGAATATTTCAGTTTATTTATATTCCATTAAAATCATGCTCATTTCATAGCTAAGACTTAAAACGATAATGCGACTGAATAAGCATCAATGCTTCAATCTCTCGCTAACATCACGTTTAGTTTAAAACATGGTATCTAAATATAACAGCGTCACATCTTAAGAACAACATTTTGAAATTAACCTTTTTGACGGCTGCAGGTGTTGGTTCCGAGAAGCAGAAAAAAGGAAGGGCAAGGTTTAGAAACCCGTTCTTAAAGACTTCCAAATTTGCATCTCCGGTTTCATTAGCCATAACGACCTGAAAAGACAAAATTGCATAAAATTACCGCCGAGTTTATACATTAGCTAAACCTAACGTATAAAAGCAAAAACGTAAACAAAGTAATTATACAACCGTAAACAAACGACTTGTTTCTTGCGGATAAAAGACTTGAATATTTATAACAGTGATCTTATATTGACAACACATTGCTCTACTTAAGTCTTCTAAAAATATTTAACCGATATGCATAAGATAGCATCCACTGACACCTAGGATAATCGTAAAGTCTATCTGTGTCCATCACTTATTTGAACTGGCCTGTCCATAGCCTTATGAAAAATAGCGGAGCATGTCCATTTTCGGAAATGTAAAAGTGAGGGGATAAATTTTACTTAAAAATACTAAATATTTCTATATATTTATGTACTTTTACTGTCCTATCAGCATCTTCAGGCTACTAAACGTTGTTTTAGCATTAGAAATAGCGGTATATCATGTTTTAAAAAAATTTTCATATAAAAACATAAATTTAGACATTAAAAATTTTGGATTTAGTCGAACACCGCGGTTTAACCGAGTGGGTGACGGTACGGACATGGGGGATTTGGAAGGTGGGTATCCCCATCTCTACGTTGTAAACAAGCCACTTTATACCATAGGTTTTTTACCCATATTAACTAGAGGTCAGAGATCTAAGCTTAGCTTTAACCCCTAACAAGGGGGCGGCGGTAAATAGTGGTGAAAACCATGACTTCTGCAAATATCGGAGGTTTTATCAAAATTGATAAAATTTTAGCAATCATTGAGGAAAATCGACAAAAATTTGCAATAATTTACCAAAAACTAAGGAAGTTAGGCAAAATTTTACTACAAATTGGAAAAATTATGGCGAAGTATTATTTGTGGTTGTAAAATTGAAAATTTTAGGGGTTAGGGAAGGCATCTTTTCGGGTCACGCGGGCCCAGCTGCCTACCCTATCAAACAAATTCCGGATGTTTCATACTCGTTCTGGTTCCGTTACAATACATTAGCAGTTCTTCATACCACTTGCGTAACGGCAAATGTTGCTTTATTTTAAAACATACAACAACTGAGGAACACAAAAAATTTAAAGACTATCATGAAGTCAAACGCTCGAATATAACTTTAGCTTGTTGGTCTTTCGGATTTTAAGAAAATTGATTGGGGTAACGCTGATATACCACGGTTTCCTCGAGTACCTGTGAACTCAACTACTACTTTTGCACAAGTATGTTTTGTTGCGGGGCAAATCACACGGATCATGAATAGAGCAGTGAGATCACATAGAACTAAACAGTACTTGGAGGGTGTACTGCTTCCAAAAAAATATCAACCCTAATTTTTGGAAAGCGGTTGTAACTCAGGCTTTGTGCTGAAATATAAAGGACATGCTTTTTGTATCATTTCCATTTAGTAATTTTTAGTTACATCAAACTATTGTATTTAAGTACGAGATCTGATGCGGAGCAATTTTGAAGAAGGAACAAACCTTACCTCCAGTGATAATATTGTTTGTTGAAGGTGTACGACTGTCCTACTAGAACACTCCTAAACTAATGAACAATCGGTAACATTCATATATTTAACAGTAAGTTTTCAGCAAAAAATGGTGAAACACTTATAACAACAGCGCAAAACACCCTTATTGATGTTAAAAGCAATTTTAACTTATTTTGCACTGAAATTAATCAATTTTAAGATTCAGGAAACTTTTTGTAAAAAAAAATTTGTCAAGTTTTATATCAACTGGCTCAAGTGACACTAAGCTGGCAGTAAATTTAACGCACCGAATTCGAGACGATTTCCTTTTCTGTCAATAATAAAATCATGTTGGAAATGCTGATATCATTTCGTATCGAGAAAACGTTCAGAATGTTTACAATATTATTATTTCTAGTTTGTGTGTTTTTGATAATTTTATTATGCAAAAATACCGAATACGCTTAAATAAATTCAATGCTTTTACTAAGGTGACAGTAATTTAACGGTCCGAATTCGAGACGATTTCTTTTTCTGTTAATAAGAAATAATACCGAAAATGCTTATACCGTTTTGTATCAAGGAACCTTTCAAAATTTTCACAATATTATTTCTAGTTTGTTTTATTAATAATTTTATTACGCAAAAATACTGATTACGCTTAAACACAATGCTTTTATTATTTATAAACTGCAACTTACCTTATATAACTCAAGCGACACTAAGCCGGCAACTGCTGCAGTGGTTGTGGCAATGGCGGGAATGATGCGTCCAGCGATTTGCTTAGTCTGAAACAACGAAACAAAAACAATACAAACAAGAATCTTGACGACATGCCAAGTGTATGAATTCGGAGAAATGAGAAACTGTAACGTTAACATACAGTGGAACAGCTGAAACCTATATTCCTATTACGAAACAAAAATGTAACTCACCAAAAATATTTATTAATCTGCTATTCAATAAGGCATAGATGCTGCAAAACTGATAGTCAGATCAGATACCTAATACGCACCCTATGAGGGTTAACTGTACCTCAGAACTGCTTACGAATCGTGAACAACATATTGTATGCAATCTATGTATATATAAGCACATAACAAAAGCACAGTAATACAGAAAACAAACGAAATTTGTTACAGACCGCATGACAGTCGTCCCTTTTGCAACACTCGCCGTGTCTCACCAATTGACATAACTACCTTTACACGAAGAGATACGTTTAAATACAGTGAAGATTTAAAATCAGCACCCAGGAAAACTCATACGAACTTATTTTGAGCCACAAATTTATGAATACACCGTTACAAGTGGTAATATCACGGATCACTATATATGGCGTCGGGCCCAACTTTGGCCTCAAATACCAATTGATGAGTCCTACATCACTCGACCAAAACAATATATACCCATAAATAAAGATTATTAGGACACATATTTCGATATCAAAACGATTCAAATCGGCTCAAGGGTTGCCGAGTTATGAGCAAAAATGGCCCAAAAATGGACCATTTAGCCAAATACCCCTGGGTACCCCTTTGAACCCCTGTGGTGGGACGTGGGTGTGTCGAATCGGAATAAAACCTCCAAAAGGCACATCTAGAGCATTGTAGCTTGCATACGAGAACTCACACGTCCATATCGGTTTACGTTGAGATAACGAAGTCCTGTCTACAGAGAAAAAATAAACGGAAGCCCATTTTTTTCACTCTAGTGCGGTCTGTGAGAATTTTCGATTTCGAAGCTAGCGCTTCACTATCTCCGAATTAAACTAAAAACCATAGAGCCGAGTGTCGCCGACGAAAATGCAAGTGCACAAAACACTATATTACACATAAGCAAACCACAATCGTGCATGACCGAAATATGCTAACGTTGCTGAATATGCTTTTATTACCATTGTCTGTTCATCATAAATAAGTTGAAAATTCTCTGTCTAAGGCAATGAAAGAACAGCGAACCGACGATGTACACCGCAACATCATAAACCTATTATCTATTATCTATTGTGCTAAGAAAATATGCAAAAATTATTTATTACGCAGCAGTCACTCAAAACCAAAAGCTGGAACAAAATGTGACCGCTGCCAATCGTGATTTCACTGCAACGAAAGCGGCAAAGTATCGTTTAACAAAGGCCAAAAAAGCTTCAATCCAAGCCTATCAGTGTTTTCGTACCACCGACAACAGCTAAGTTTTAAATCAACCCAAACTGTTAAATTTCTGACAATATCCATAATTTTGGCCCTGTGGAATTAACAACACTAAAACGCCATCGACCGATGGAGCAACACTGCATAATCTCTGCATTATTATTGTATACATTGTGAATCAATTTATGCTAAATTTGTTTTCTTCAGTCGCCCAGTTTACCTGGTGCTCCCCTAGTTCAACGTGGGAGAAACCGAATTTCTGCCCCAATTACTTTGACGCAGTTTGAAGAAGCCCCAGATTCAAATCATCATTCGTTGTCAACCCGACCACAAACTATACCATTCTAAACAGCATTTAGAACAGAACAATCAATCAAAACAACGGAATTACAACTACGTCGCAACAATACTCATTTAGCATAGAGACGTGTAAAATACATTTTCACGAATCGAACATAAGATTAAAACTCAATATATTGTCATTGTCAGTCCGCAGTGTAACGTCGCGCAGATTGTGCGTTGCAGGGGTGAAAGCTTTTAAATTCCGTCTGTGTGTGGGTAATTCTTGGACTCATTCGAGCCAGAATAGACGATTTACCGTGTGTTTTTAATTTGAGGTCTGGTTCAGGGGTTAGATGTCAAAATGGCGGTTTTTATCCTCTTTTAGTACACTTCGCGGAAGTATAGTTAGTTTTATCTTCACTGTCGAATTTTTTTCTCAGGTTGGATTTATTTCATAAGAACATAATAGATGCAATAAACTCATTTTTAATTTTCGATCAAGGATCCGGCTCTGGAGTTATGGGGTTTGAGGTATGGCACCCTCGTAGTTCCTCGACCCAATATTCGAAAATTTGTTGTGACGTCTTAGGCGGCTGAAAAGATTCACTTGTGCGTTTTCTCATTGCCGGTGTTGGTTTTGCTCTGCGACGCATGGTTCCATGTGTATGAGGGTACGGTGCCCCCATGGTTCGTCGACCCAGAATTCATAATTTTGTTGTGAAGTCCTGGGAGGCTAGTAGATTACACTTGGGTTTTTTCGGGCGCGGGAAACTTATTGCCGGTGTTAGTTTTGTTCTAACTTGTGCGGTTTTGTGTGATATCCACATATACCATATCGACGTATGCAATCAAGAGCTAATTGGCTGAGCACGCAAAGGTGTAGGTGTACCTATGCTTCACTGAGCGCTGCAATCTCGATATAGTTACTATTGTATTGCTAAGTGCAAAGCGTCGATTGTATTCATACAACACGGAAATTTGTATTCATGAATATATTGTGCACACCTTACGTGCCATATGTCATATTTAATAAACGACATAGTCGACGCTTTACACCATAACGTCTGTTCTCGAAAACGGTGATCGATAACTTCTAGTAACTCTATTTGTACTCTTGATTGCAGAACGTAGTGAAGCATAGGTACACCTACGCCTTTTCCGTGCACAACCAATCAGCTCTCGATAGCATACGTCGATATGTTATATCTGGATATCACACAATACCGCACAAGTTAGAACAAAAGTAACACCAGCAATAAGTTTCCCATGCCCCAAAACCCCAACTGCATGCTATGAGCCTCACAGGACGTATATAACAGTAAAATTAGGAATTTTGGGTCGATGAACCATGACGGCGATATACTCTGTACCCATAGAAGCATGGACCGCAGAGCAAAATAAACACCACCAAAGAGTTTGCCATGCCGAAAACCTCCAAGTAAAACTGTTCAGCAGCCCAGAACGTCAGAACAAAATTTCGAATTTTGGGTCGAGAAACCACGGGGGTGCGATACCTCAAACCCCATGAACATGAGCCTTAATCGAAAAACAAAAAACAGACATCGGTTTTCGTTATTTTACGATGAAATAAAACCAAGCAGAGAAAAAAATTCGAAAGTTAAGATAAAAATAACCTTGCTTCCGTGAAGGGTTCTAAAATGAGGTAAAAAGCTTTATTTTGCTCTCTGACCCCGAACCTGGAGGGCGCCATACCCCTGTAGCCATGGGTCACAGAGCAAAATCAACACCGGCAATGAGTTTCCCATGGCCTTGAAACCCCCAAATGGAACTTTTCACCCGTCCAGGACGTCAGAACAAATTTTCGAAATTTAGGTCGAGGACCCATTGGGGCAGCACACCTCTCTAGAACCGGAGCCTCAATCGAAAAACAAAAAAGAGGCATCGGCATTTATCATTTTACCGTGAAATAAAATCAACCAGAGAAAAAATTAGAAAGTTAAAATAAAAATAACCTTGCTTCCGTGAAGGGTACTAAAATGGGGTAAAAAACCTTCATTTTGACCCCTGACCTCGGAACCTGGCCACAAATCAAAAAACGCTCGGTTCGAATGAACCAGAGATCATGAAAATCGGTTAAATCGTTCCCGAGTTATGGCCGCTCACACACAGACAAAATTTAAAAGATTTCACTCCTGCAACACAGAATTTCCACTACAGTTGCACTACGTTCTGAATACTAACTACTATCAGGGATGAGATACGTGTCCTTGTGCCGAAATGATAACACTCGTTGAAAACCTACGAGGTTTCCCAAATTGCGCGGGAGGTGATTGAGCTGTAGACAGGGTTTTTTCAAAGAGGATTGTTCGAGGAAATTTTCTTTCTGGTCCAGAAGTTAAACGCTGAGTCCAGACTAACAATTTTTGGCTCGAGAATTTCACGAATTTTACACAATAAAGAAACGTAATTACGAAACACAATTTGACATTATTACATAATTACAAATATATAAATTATTTTCTGCCTGTAATAGAATATATTAGATACCCTATGTCTCCGAAACCGAAACTGCCCTGGATCCAGCGTGGATCCAGCAAAATGTTTTTGGATCAACCTAAAAATATTTGGGTCCAGACCTACCTGTGGACCCAAGATACAGAAAATACCCTTAAGCGGCGAAAAATATCCCACATGTGTCTTTATACGTGAGTTCACTTCAGGTGCGTACACAATGGTTACTCATTCACCAAAATCGCTATTTCAAAAATTCGTTTACACATTTTTGCCATCGCTATTCGCAATTTCGGAAACGCGAACATAAGGTTTATGGTAAGAGAACGCAATCTGCGTTCGCGCACATCTGTCCGCTTTCATCCATGGACATGCTGAATCGGAAGTGTTCGCGTACATAAGGGAAAATTGCGATTTGTGCGCGTTCATCGCTTTTGCGGTCGTGATAAGACTTGACAGAAGAACTTTCCAGGTGTATGCAACTACAGTGGACCCATGCTTTAGGTCTTTTCGGTTATACCACGGCCCTAAAATTGTCGATTTGCAGATACAGCGATAATTTTGATATCATTCGACTCAGCTCGACGAGGCGGTTCAGAAAATATCCACTTCAGCCGGTTTTACATTTTTCGATTTTTTGGATTGACCAATTATTTTTGGGTTTCAAATTTTTTTCGTAAATGCATGATTTTATCATTCCACACACACTGACGAACCGAGTCGAACAGTGCAAAAATAAGCTCAATCGGTTCATGGATTAACGACTTAAAATCCGGATAAGCCTAACCCTAATTTATTAAACAATCAACCGATTCGACTTAGATCGTCAAGGGGGTCTGAATGACATATAAAATTACGCATTTATCAAGATTTTATTTCTGAAAATTTTGAATACCAAGGTGGGTCGGACCATCGTGCAAGCCAAAAATCGAGAATTTTCTGTCATAAAATTTTGTCATTATTTTGGCCCGAATGAATATTTTCTGAACCGCTTCATTGAGGAGACTCAAATGTTATCAAAATTAGCGCTGCATCTTCAAAATTGAACATTTTCGAACTGGGTGCGTAGTATAACTGAAAAGATGCCTTACTAGTACTAGACAGAATATTACAGTAAAACAATAGCTTTTGGCGAATATTTAAAATAAAAATAATATTTTTGGTTCCTTGGTATTTAACCGACGACCTGGTGATTCCAACAGATCATTGAGTGATCTTCAGCCCGCCACTTCTGATCTAAACTTCCGTCGGTGTTATCAATAATTGGGGGAGACAAGACATTACCGCATGTATCAATTCATCTTATAACTCAAAATCCTATTGTCATTACCAATCTTCGTTGCGTTTCCTCGAAACCTATAGTTTGCCCGCGCTTTAAGCTGCTAGAAAAACACTATGAAGAACACTTAAAGTTTCCCGCCAATAATTATTATCAATAATCACCGCTAAACAACTATAACAAATTACATAACAAGTGTAGCCGAATCAGCTAAGGCTGATGCGGCGAAAAGATAACGGCCTTACTTTGAGCATAGTTTCCAATAGTTTGCTTGCGCTTTAAGGTGCTGGAAAAACACTACGAAGCACACTTAAAGTTTCCCGCCAATAATTATTATCAATAAGCACCGCTGAACAACAACTATAACAAATTACATAACAAGTGTAGCCAAATCAGCTAAGGCTGATGCGGCGAAAAGATAACGGCCTTACTTTGAGCATAGTTTCCTTCTCGATGGAATAGTTTTCGGCTCGTAAATTGGAGCACGCGGTTATAAATTCCATATGATGATTGGTGTCGTCGTCTTTTTCGAAATCGATCGCATTCAGTTTACATTTGATTTTTTCGCGAGCTAGTGCAAGCCAGAGATTGTGAATTTCTTGTTCGTCTAAAATCAACGATTTGTTAGTATAGAAACGGAAATAACAGACATAGTTACTGCTATGTTTTCTCAAAGGGAGAGACTTACCTGCGACTTTACCACAAGCAATAAACCGCCACATATATCCTAGTGCGATGACGAAATCCTTTAATAGAAAACTAACTTTATCAGGCGTTTACAGCATGTATTTGCTAAAAATCTTAACATATTTCAATGTCAAAGACAAAGAGAGTGCAGTTATAAATTTGATTGCTTGCATCACACAAGCCGATGTTCCGACCACATTATCCCGTAGGTAAACGAAGAGCCGATGTGAGCTTTGAAGCGGAAGTATTAAATCCCATTTTCTGCCCACTTGCGTCTCTGCAAGACGATCCATGAGTGTATTTGCTCAACGAATATTACTTTCAACAATCATTCATCACAATGTAAAATTATATAGTGATTACGTAATACACAATCACAAATTTCGTTACTGAAATGTATAATACTCGCTTTTCATTAAAGTAAATTATGTGCAAACCTCTATGTTATAGTACAAAATACGAACCGAGTACATTAAATTAATATTATTAAGATTGTTTATACTAGGATCTTCATGTACATAATGATAATTTGTGTGACCTTTACTTACATTCACTTTACGCTTGAAGTCATCTAGAAAGGGCGGAAGGAGTCGCAGATTTTCAAGTAGTATCCGCCGACTATGAGGCTGATACAGAATTTGCTACCCAATTTGGGAGGCGGCGCCGGAGCCCCTAAGAAACTATGTACTAGTATGGTTAAATGAAGACCTACTAATCGCTTTAACTTTTGCTAATGTGTGCCAAAAACGCCTTGGTAATGGTTTGACCCATCTGGAATTACTATGTTTACAGGTCGCATATCACCCCAAACATGTGTGACCTTACCAGAGGGAGCTCGTCGAAATTCAGAAACGAGACCCTCAGTTGAATGATGCATCCACAATCAATTTAAGAACTCGGTTCCCATATAGGTCAAAAGAAAAATTATGTATTATTTTAACAGCACTAATCTTTAGCTATTTCGCTTGCTACATTTATGAAAAATATGCATGATCATATGCGCTGCACCGTTGACCACCTTCACGTTAACTTGTGCTCATACGATAGTCTGAATCTTTTGCTGTGTTATGGTGCATCACAACAAAGTTGCAAACATTGGACCAGCTTAAGTATATTGGTGGAATGTGTGTTCACAACGCCAGGCTTTCGCAATTTAATTCAATGGGCGTTTGGAATACCGTAAAATCAGCCATAAAATATGCAAAGAATAAAGTGGAATACTATGATTTTTATAAAAAAACCGAATTCATCACTGCCCTCAAATAACATAAACATTCATTTTTCGCTAACCGTTCGAAGGTAAATATTGATCACAGTTTTTCGTATCCGGTATAACAACAGTAACTGCGCTGTATTACCAATTAACAGTTACCGGTGTTAGAAAACTCGTATAAAAATGTTCTCCAAACCAATGGGTATAAGCAAAATGCCTCGAAGCTACTAAAGTAATTCCATATCAAACGGGAACAAGTGGGCATAGTCAAAACGCAACGAAGCTACTAAAGTAATAAGAAACCAAATCGGGACAATTGGGCGTAATCAAAATGCTTCAAATATATTAAAGTAATAAAAAATCAAATTGATACAGTGGTAAAAATATTAACACAGTAAGCTAGAAATGATCAACAGGGTCATTTCCCGCTACGATGTTCTTTTTCCGAGATAACACGACTAATAACTTTTTTGGCTCCGATTATCTTCATTTTTACTCCCTATGACCAAAAAACGTAAAGGATTCCGAATTTCAGGTCGTTATAGTAAATTTTTTAACCGTTCTGATGATATAGCTTCCCAACTACCACCCCTGATGGCCAGCCTATCAGACGTAAAATGGCCTCCGGCATGCCCAGTTTGAATCAAGCCTCCATTTTGTGATTATATATCTCGTACAGCGTATCGGCGCGGTCAAAAAGAGGCTTGGCCGAGCTCCGTATGTCAAAAATAAAGCTTATTATGCCTATTCTTGGCTCGAACTTATCACTCACAAAATACGGGCGTGCCGAATTATAATTGTTACTTAATGGAAACGAAGCGGCCATAAACGATAGCTTTTTGTATCCATAGTTTAGCCTGGGGGAAGTGTTATGCAAGAAAATTACAATATTGCCTTTGCCAGACATGTTAGAATGCCAGAAGTAACTGGTGGTCGGGGGGTAAATTTTTTATTTACATTCAAAACCACTCAATAATTCTAGAAACAACACTCAACTGTGTTTTTCACATCATCCACTCTACATTATTTCATCCATAAAAATAATATGGTACATGCATACCAATCCCCAGTGTACATGCCTGGTATCGTGGTCGGGGGGGGGGGTTGAAATTCAAAATTTAAAAAAATAATTTTTGTGTGATATGTGGCCGAAATGCAGTGCCACAATATAATCTGAACTAAACGAGCGAAATTTTATCGAAATACTGTCACATGGCCGATTTTCGAAATTTTGGAGGCGGTTGGGGGGTGTAAAATTGTGGTTGGGGCAAGGGTAAAAGCCTGAGATCAACAGGTCGGCCGTGAGATAGAGCTAAGATCCATTCTGTTCTTCATGGGAATTAACCATAACAGACAAATTAACAGAGTTGTACCCGCTCCACCATACCCCAAAATAGCAATGGTCGGGGGTAATCAAAGGTGCTAATTTCGATCTTTTAACCATGGCGCCGGGGTAAGTAACAAGAAGGCCCTGGGTTAATATTTTTTCAAAAGGTACCCAGGGGATAGGTATGATCTATGAATAACGTTTATGTGCCATGCATAAGTAACGAGTAGTGACCAAAAAAGAATTTGGTCGGGGGGGGGGTGGTAAAATGAGGTTCATTCCATGTCGGCCGCTCCCACTCTCCAGGATTGGTATAGAATTGAAATTTGTGCAGCTAAAAACGTAGTGTAGACCTGATTGATTCTGCAAAAAAAGAATTAAGGCAATAATTTCTAACATCGAGCCACACCATTACCCGGAAAAAACAGTTCGCAAAATTAGTTATCACGGTTTTTGTCAATTTGGGACGTATGTGGATGTCCCGCCCTTTATGACGGGGGTGAGGCCAAAAAATTTTTGTTGTTTAAAATAGCTAAGTAATGATGCTTCCTGGCGTAAATAACATTTTTGCCAGTTCCCTGCCCATTTCTGTGCGACAGACCAAAATATCCACTTTTACCCCCCCCCCACCAAAAGGATGTCGTAGCGTGAAATGAAGCAACATCTTAAAACACCAAACACTCACCAACGTCGACCGTCATCTGCTCAGCTTCTGCGTCGGACGTGGCAATTTTCACACCGGATGCGGGTTTAAAAGGTGCAAGCGTGATCGAGCGAGCAATAGAAAGAATATCTTGACGATCGGTAATCGGCTCGAGGCCGTACATCTCTGAGCGAAGAATCGACGCTGAGTAAACGAAAACAAACGTTTCAGGCTGAAACAAGAAAAAATAACAACGAGGCGGCACTTACAGCTGTTCTTCGAGCGTGCGATGCGATATAAATATAACTACAGCAGCAACGATAAATACCAAAAACCGAGGCTACTTGATTATGCCAATCAGAGATCCGTCATTGACTATTGCTGAGGAATTATCTAGGATCCTAATGTTAGAAATAGAAAAGCCTATATTTTCACCACCAAAACGAACGCCATGTTTGACTGCGTACAAAATTAGCAAAATTGAATAATCTATCAAATACATACATAACATTTTTAATATTTCCAAAACCTCATTCAGCATGAAAATTATTCATAATACATTGTGTAATAATCGTATAATTACCTAATTAATTGAAATTCTAGTCAGCATTATTTTACTTAGTAACACAAAATATTTACTTACCTCATCGGGATTAAAGTCTAACGCGTGCGGGCAACGTTTAGATCCACTCCAAAATTTAGCACCTTGCGATGTTAGCTGAAAATTAGTTATGAAAATATAAATATAGTAAAAAGCATATTTATACTTACAGCTTCGAGTTATAATCTAGAATTTTGTATTGTGCGGCTCACAATTTTAATAAAATTGTATCAGCAGTATATAATTGAGCAGAAATTTATACGTTATAATTATTTATTTCAAATATCTACTAAGAGTACCGAGGCGAAAGAGCGTGTAGCCTCTTTGCAATTGTAACAGATACACACTGTATCGTTACGAGATAGATTAATCCTTACCATAGCCTAACGTACAACATTTATTAATTTTGGTCACAACCCGTCCTAGAAACTGATCCCTAAGAACAATGGTTCTGAATGAACTTGAAGCCACTTCCTCGCACCAGTGCATGTGTATAAAAGAGTAGCAACCGATAGCCTTACTTGTGCAAGTCTAGGTCGTGTGTCGACCTGACCGTAAGACGGATCGATAATACGAGACAACATTGTCGGCTCACTTATAGTCGTTATGTATCGCAGACCATGAATCATTACGTGTAACACCGTCGTTATATACCTATATTTATCATACCTTATTACCGGTACCGCAATTTGCACCGTCATCATTTCCATGAGTATACGTATATGTATCAATATTGCACCATTATCACATGATTATCGTATCTGTACCGATGCTATGTACCGTACCATGTCATTTGTTGTTGCCATAAACTTACGCATTCATGTATTCATGAATTGTACCTTTGTTCCCGTATATAATTACATTGTCATGACCATATTGATGCGTTTGTGCCTATGCCCTTTGTAGTTGCCATAAAGGCACATATTTATATATATCCCCATGTAGTTGATCCCTTTATGACGTATATAATTATATTACCATGGATTTGATTGTACTCTTAATACCACCTGTTATTCAGACCACATTCTGCCGATCGTTATTAATATTGATGCAGGCCATGCGAAACTTGCATGAACTTTGTCATTTTCGTATAAGTTGTTACCACGTTGTTGCTCGATGGGGTTGGGTGATGTACGTTGCAGTACCTTACCGGTCTCGATCCGCCATTTTTGATACACACATTGTACATATATTGCATAACTGTGCTGATTTTGAGTTTGTATCCATTTCGTATATTCTGTTTTTATTGTATGTATGATCGACCTTACTATTCCGACCCGTGAATTGATAGAGCGGTGCGACTCCCGAATTAACCAAATTTGTAGGGAATTGACGTGACCCTGCGCGACAGGATTAAGAAAGATTTAGCCAATTTAGGTAGAAAAAGTTGGTCTTGACGCCGAACTTATCTCGACCCTCGTCACACGTGAGAGAACCCCAAAAAATTGTGGCTGTGCAAACAGCAAACGATTCAAATTTTCAAAATTTATTAGTAAGTGTTTATTTTCACTGGCTAAGTTAGCTGACAAGATGAGTTTTAAAATTTTAATTCAAAATAATTGATGGCAATAGCGATTCCGGCCCATAACTCCGGAACAGTTGAGAAATCCTTGGTGGGACAAAATTTTCTAGCACAGAATTTCTCGGTCTTTTTTAATGAGACCGGTTCCGTGGAAATCCGAATGGATCCACGGACTCATTACGGATTAAGTTGGAGTACCCTCGGAAATTTGATATATATTTCAATTAAAATTAATTAGTTATTTTAATAATTATATCATATTTGACTATATAAATATTATATTTGAGTTGCCCGGACTTTACGCTTTCGTTTGAGCCAGGGATTTGCCCGCTGTGGTCACGTTGGGTACAATACCCCATGAAAGTTGAGGAAATTTTCCCGATGGGCATGTTCGACCTCGCTGAATCCGGCACAAAAATATATCTCTAGCGCTCGCCCCATAAAAAGCCACCCGAACCCGCTGAAGACCCCTAAAACCTTCATTAATTTTACCATAAACTTGGATGCGCTCGCAGAAGAGCCCGGTTCCCCTTTTGGTCTGGAAATTGCCGTGTTGAGTATCAAAATGTTCGGCTGGGAGAGCCGAGGCCCGTTCTGTGCCGCGGAGGTGTTTGAGGAACTGGGACCCCCATTTTGTACCCCGGCCCCATGTCTGTTTGTTTTACACCGTCTTATTTACATTTAGATGTCTATCTATTTATTTAGTAGATGTCTATCTCATATACATAAAACGGAGTAACCGAAATTTCGGTTCCGGCGAAAATTGTGTTCCGGTTGCGGTTCTAGCAAAAGGCAAAAAAAATACTGGAATTCGGGTTTAAAAATTTTTGTTTGAAATTTTCCACAGTTTTGATTCATCTGTGGTTTCAACATATGTAATATACACAATGATCAAGTTCCTATGCAACCAAAGAAGAAAAAAGATTAACTCAGCAAATTCCCGTGCGAAACGGAAGTAGGACACATAATTTTAGTA